>PVKP010018912.1:0-43427 GCA_004027715.1 Plecturocebus donacophilus | reverse complement strand
CAAATCCACAAAACATACATTTTTCTCAATATCACATTATACTTATTTTAAAAGTGACCACATAATTGGAAGTAAATCACTCCCCAGCAATTGCATAGCATTTCACAGGTTTAAATAAAATATTGGTTGTCTGCTTATTTGTTATTTTCATCCCCTATTCCTTCCTGTCTCCATTGTTAAGCACAATTATTGGCATAAAAGAGGTTTTTGATACCCATTTTTAGACTGTATTCCAGCCTGGGCAATAAAACAAGAATCCCACTCTCTCCCTCTTTCTCTTCCTCTTTCATTCTTTTTTCTTTCTTTCTTTTGCTGTTTCTTTCTTTCTTTCTCCTTTTCTCTCTTTATCTAAAAAAAAAATAAAAAATAAAAAAAAAGAGGAACTGATTTCTTTCCTAAGGGAATAATTTTTTTTTAAAAAAATCAGTGGGAAAGACATCTTCCTTTCAGGCATGTTTAGATTTTATAAATATATCAGATAAAGGACTTGTACACAGAATATATAAAGAACTTTCAAAACTCAATAATCAGAAAACTTTTATAAAATAAGCAAAAGATTTGAATTGATACGTTATACTCTTAACTGAAGAAGATACATGGATGACAAATAGGCACATGAAATGATGTTCAACATCACTAGTCATTAAAGAAATGCAAGTTAAGCTTGAGACACCAGTATGCCCCTATTAGAAAAGCTAAAATTAAAAAGACTGATCAGGCTGGGTGCTGTGGCTCACAGTTGTGATCCCAACACTTTGGGAAGCTGAGGTGGGGGATCACTTGAATTTAGAAGTTCAAGACCAGCCTGGGCAACACAGTGAGACCCTGCCTCCACAAAAAAATTTAAAAATTAGGTGGGCGTGGTGGCACTCGCCTATAGTCCCAGCTACTCCACAGGCTGAGGTGGGAGAACTGCTTGAGTCCAGGATGTTGAGGCTGCGGTGAGCCATGATTATGCCACTGTATTCCAGCCTGGGTGACAAAGCAAAACCCTGTCTCAATCAATAAAATAAAATAAAGACTGATTAAACCAAGTGCTGGGAATGATATTTGTAGACTAGAATTCTCAAACACTATTGATTGGGAATGTAAAGTAGTATAACCACTTCAGAAAACATTGAAGTGTCAAGAGAAGTTCTTGAAAACTTATTTCATAACTTTTCCTTCATATAATGAATTAGGATAAAATAAGATGAAGCATATAATAAGTTTAAAACAATGTCTTGCATAAATAACTCCTCAGTGTGTTGGCTGTTATTCTTTTCTCCTATTGTATGAGAAAGATGAGGAGCAGGGACAGGATGGAGAAAGAGACAAAAAGGATGGGGAGTAAGTGAGGAGAGGTAGAGGGAGAAAGGTCAGGGTCTCCTTACTCTCTTTGTGTCCTCTGAAGCATTTGTAAATCCCGCCTCTGGTCCACTAGTTGATGCAGGATGGCTTTCCTCTTGTGGTTAGCAGCTGCCTCCAGCTGGTGTTTCATGTAGTTCTGTTCTCGCTTTTGCTTTTCCATCGTCAGTTCACCCTCATCCTTACCAAAGATGGGCTCGGAGGAGTCTGGCTCAAAGAGGGGCAGCTGGGAGGGTTTGTTCTTTATCTTAAACAGGGATATACATCATGCAGATTATCATTCTACCAGGGAATAAGCTTTATGCACAACTCTGTAGTGTGGTAAATTACCAATGTCTTACAAGAAGGAATGAGGGGCTCAAAAACCACCAAATGCGTAATACCTAAGAATATTCATAACAACTTACACATATTTTAGAATGTTGCTAAAACACTGCATAATTTTAAAAACAATAATATTTGTCCCCTTACCTGTGCATCCAAAGCTCGCTTGTAACATTCTGTTTCTTCCTTCTTATATTTTAAAAATTTTGCTCTTTGTGCAGCAAGTCTGGCAGTTAAGAACAGGAAAAGGTGAAGCACAGTTTTTCAGTCTTTAGTAATACAGATTAACGTCATCAAAACATATTTAGTAAGTGTTAAATAGGAATAAGAGTCTGGTAAATAAAAATTGATGTTTTATTCTGGTAGCTTTCATTTTTACAAAAGAAAAGAGTAATTCAAATCCATAGGCGGCCAGGCACGGTGGCTCACGCCTGTAATCCCAATACTTGGGAAGGCTAAAGTGGGCAGATCACTTGAGATCCGGAATCCGAGACCAACCTGGCCAACATGATGAAACCCTGTCTCTAATAAAAATATAAAAATTAGTCAGGGATAGTGGTGGGCACCTGTAGTCCCAGCTACTCAGGAAGCAGAGGCAGGAGAATCGCATGAACCTGGGAGGAGGAGGCTGCAGTGAGCCGAAATCATACCACCTCACTCCAGCCCAGGCAACAGAGCAAGACTCCATCTCAAAAAAAAAAAATCCATAGGCTAGTGAACAATGTATTGAACACAGGACAAACAGGACAGATATAGGCAGGTGACTGACCATATTGTCCAAATGCATTACTACTAAAACAGCCAACACACTACTACCACTCCACCTCTTACCACACCCACCAGTTCTTTTAAAAATCTAAAGAAAAAAAGAGAACAAACAAAATCTAGGTAAGAAAGCAGGAAGTGACCATTCTATAAACTGATTTATTTTGAAATCTCTTAAGTTACCTGTCCTATTAAAAATTATAGTTCTTTTATATATAACCTCTAAAAACACATATATGATCTTTCAAGTGAGTACGGTGGAACATTTTATAGAAATAGATTTTTTTCTTCACAGAAACTAGGTTCTTATTTGTTTTAGGAGTTCACATTATAATGACCTCCACAATTGCTCTCCTAATCTCAGCAGCAAAAATGTGCACCTCCTTAGGCATATATAAACTCAATGTCCCTGACCGTGTCCCAGGCCTCAGATAGCCCAATCTGGACCAGTCAGATTCTCTGTCCTGAAAAATTGGAATTGAGACTAACATTCTCCAAATTTGAGCTGGAACACAGATGATGTCAACTAAGGAGCATGTGTGTAAGCAGAGGGAAAGCCACTCTACATGGCTTTTTAGTCCCTGGTTCCAGTCCTTCCTACATTCCCTGTACATTCCTGCCCTCAGGTTCCATGGGACACCCCTACATAATTATAATAAAACCTCAGCTTTGCCATGAGGTCATTTGAACATCAAATAGCAAGGAACAGCTGCTCAAGACGAGTCCCTTTCTCTGTCTACTGGTATTAATTGCAAAAACAATACAAAGTGATGCTCTGTGTTATAGTAATTACAGATTGGCAATCACTACTATAATAACTATGGCAGCTTTTTCATTTTTATAATAAAAAATGATGGTACTAGGCCGGGCGCGGTAGCTCACGCCTGTAATCCCAGCACTTTGGGAGGCTGAGGCAGGCGGATCACAAGGTCAAGAGATCGAGACCATCCTGGCCAACACAGTGAAAGCCCGTCTCTACTAAAAATACAGAAAAAAAAAATGATGGTACTGATACAGAAAGGAAGTGCTGGGAAGGGAAGAGTGTGGTCCCTTTAAATGATACGGAGGGGGAAAGGGTGTGGTCCCTAACTAGGCCTCCACCTGTGTCCACAGACCTAGATGAGGACAGGCATTTTTGTTTTCCTGCCCAAATGTTGCATTTCTCAAGACCACCCTGGCCAGCCACACCCCGATCCTGTGCCTATAAAACCTCCTGAGACCCTAGCAGGCAGGCACACAAGTGGTTGGACGTTGAGAAAAACACATCGGCAGAGGAACCACGAGAGGCTGGATGAGAGTTGTCCAGAGCACCCCAACAGGCACTGGCACGCCAGCAGGCCATCAAGCAGTGGAATGACATGGAGTTTGGTTGGGGTAGTTGGAGGGGAGCCTGGGCTGCTGTGCGGCCTGACTCCAGGGGAAAACCATCTCCCTTCTGACTCATCCATCTGCTGAAAGCTACTTCCATGCAATAAAACCTTGCAGTCATTCTCCAAGCCCATGTGTGATCCAATTCTTGGGTACATCAAGGCAAGAACCCTCGGATACAGAAAGCCCTCTCTCCTTGCCATAAGGCAGGGGTCTAATTGTGCTGACACAAGCCACCTATAGATGGCTAAACTAAAAGAGCACCCTGTAATACATGCCCATTGGGGCTTCCGGAGCTTTAAACATTCACCTCTAGATACTGCCATGGGGTCGGATCCCCAGAGCCTGCCTGTCTGTATGTTCCATTAGGGGTCTGAGCAGCAGGGCACTGAAGAAGCGAGCCACATTCCCATTACACGCCCTGTGAGGGAGAAAAGGGAACTTTTCCCATTTCAGTACTGGCTGCTAACTGGGTTAGTTTGCTTAGTTGATTACAGTGGTGCTTATGAAACTACCAATGCTGATTCAATCCTACATGGAAATTAACTTCACATGAAAATTCCAAATCCATTTTTCAGAGAGTGTGTAGCTGACTCACTCCTCTGTAAGTTGCACTTGTTCCAGGTGGTCCATCAACTCTCTGTTTTGTCTTTGCTTTATTTCATTTTCCCGTCTGTTATCCATTTGTTTCAAGAGACTCTGGAAATATCCCTCTTGCTTAAGAGCATTAAGCGCAGGACTGAGTGGCCGTTTGTCAAATAGGAAGGATTTCTAGAATGAAAGAGAAGTAATTCATTTATGCTAGAATACCAAAAAAACAAGGTTAATAATTCAGAAAACTAAAATCAATCAGAAAATATTTCTTAATTTATAATATTTGCCCAGCCCTCAACACACTGACCAGCTAGTATTGAGGTGACCCACAGAATCATATGAATGTGTTCGAGGATGAAGCTGAGCTGAGCTGACTGTGTTACCAAAACACCAGGGGTTTGGTCTAGATGCTCACAGCACAGAAAGCCAATCACTGAGACAATGATTATTGCCAAGGAAGAAGGATTTAATTGGGTTCTGTAGCCAAGGAGATGAGAGATCAGTCTCAAATCCATCTTCTTGACCAACTAAAAGTAGGGTTTTGTATAGCAGGGAGGAAATGAAACTATGCCTGGGAAAACGGGAATTCAGGAGGGATAAGGAAGCAATCGTTGTGAATTGAGAGGCCTGGCTCATTGTCTAGATGTGATCATCTGGTGAGTTTCAATTATTTGACAATTTTGGAAGGCCTACTGATTCGTTCCTGAGGAAGGAACTCAGATAAAACAAATGTTAAGTTTCAAGCTTTAAGACCAGAAGGGTCAATTTCTATGTTTATTTAAAAAAAAAAAAAACCCTGTCTATGGGACTGTTGGGTCAGTTTCAACTGCAATCCCATTGCTGGGACAGAGATGAAAAAGGACTCCATGGAGTAGGTTGTGAGTTAGCATTTACAACATCCAGATGGAATGAAGAAGGAATTCTGAATGCATGCAAAAGCATGCAAGGACAGAGAGGAAATGGAAAGAGGGCAAACAATACCTACTATGGGCCTAGCTATTCTAGACCCTGGTGATGCAACAGTCAACAACAACAGAGACCCTCACACTCATCAAGCCTGCATGCTGGTGCAGGAGACAGTGAACAAGTAAACAGTACATCAGGTCATTTAATATAGTGCTAAGTGCTAGGAAGCCCTTGTGATAGCAGGTGGCTAGGTAGGAAAATAACTAAATTGGCTGGTTATTAGGGAAGGCTTTTCCATGGAGAAGATGAGTCTTACCTTCACTGTAAATATCAGGGAGACCTGTGTTCCATACAGAAGGAACATTAAGTGCAAAGACACTAGGTGGAAACAAGCTAAGCATGTTCGATAAGCAGGAAAAAAAGGTCTCTGTGGCTGAGGCATAGTGACCAAGAGGAAGGCAGGAGTCAAAATGTGTAGGATTTGATAGGTCAAGATGGGGAGTCTAAATTTCATTTTGGCTCAATAGGAGGCCAGTGGAGGTTTTAAATGGGAAAATAGTATGTTTTGGCTAACCATATTAAAATATCACTTTGGCTGCTTTGTGGAGAATAAATTATAGGAGAGCAAGAATGTAAGCAGTGAATGTAAGGGAAGTATTGCAGATGTCGGGCCTAACAGTGTGGCTTGGCAGCACTTTCAATGTGGCAACATTAAAGATGAAGACATTTGAACAGATATTGGATACGTTGGGGAGGTAAAAGCAACTGGACTTGCAGATGATCAGATGTCAGGAACAGAGAAAGGAATGCTGGGATCATGACTAGATACAGGTTTGAGCAAAAATGGCTGGTTGGTGATGCCACTTACTAACATAAGAAAACAGAAAAGGACAGGTTACGAAGGGAATCAAAAGTTCTGTTAAGGTCTTTTAAAATTTAAGGTGTATATAGATATATCAAAGAAGAGATACACAGTGAATGGTGATAAATATAACCTGGAGCTTATATATAAGAAGAGAGAAAGATCATGCCTAAATTTCAGAAGCCCCATGCTCTCTCTCCTTCCCTCTTTCCCTGCTTCCCTACCTGGAATGCTCTTCCTGCCTTGGTTTCTTTACCTAACTCTTGTATGCCAGAAAGTCTTCCCAGATCGCTGGTGTAGGTTAATGAATCTCTTCTTTTGATTTTTCAGTGCCCTTTTCAGAGATTTATCATCACATTTATTATACCACACAGTTGTCTCTTTAAGTGTCTGTCTCTCCCACTAGAGACCTCTTCACAAGAGGGAACCTTGTATTCCTAGACACCAGCACAGTGGCTGGCATAGAGGAATTTAATAAAGGTTTGATGATAAATAAATACAACATTTTATTAGATTTATATCCGGAGCGTCGACTGCCTAGATGGTGGTATACAAAGAGAAAATTTTAGGCAGAAATAAAGGTAGGTACATGATGATTTAAATCATTAAATCAAGCAGTGAAGCAGTTGGCTCACCACCATCTGAATCTGGATTTCTTAAACATTAATACAAATACAAATCACTTGGTGATCTTATTCCACTGTAGTTGCCCATTAAGGAAGTCTGGCTAGGGCCCTGGATTCAGCACTTACAGCAAACTCCTAGGTGATACTGATTCTGCTGGTTCTCTTAGGTCCTAGGGCTGGGCTCTAGTAGCATACTGCTCCCTCCTTTCCACCCATCCCAGGTCTTGGTTGAGAATTACCATAATTAATAAGAGCTGCAATGACTAATGGGAACAGTACAGTGTATGTGAATAGTGTGGCTGTAGACACTGGACAAGGCCTGCCCTAAAAGAAGACTTCAAACTGTACCACCCACTTGTCAACTCTGCTGCTTAAGAAAAAAGGCACGACTTACAATACAGAGAGTGAGTCCAAAGACTCACAGATGGGGCAAGTGTTAGCAATAGAATTTTTTAAAAGACTTACATAAAATTCTGGTTTCACGTTCTTGTGGTTTCTTATAGCTTCAGCAACTGCAAGATTATAGGCAGCATTTTTCTGATTCTGTTCTCTAATAGCCAGACTTTTCATCTATTGCAAAAAAAAAAAAAAAAAAAAGTTTAATTTTTAATTACATATTGAAGTGGAGCCTCTAAAAATTTTAATTCTATTATATTAAAAAAAATCCAACCATGGTAGAAATCTGCCTTTTGGAGGCATTTGTATTTTCTGATATCTCTATAAATTTATAAAAGTAGATTGGAAAAGGTATTTTATTTCTTGTTTTTGGCCTTTAGGTACCACCACTAGAGAGATCTAAGGAATGGAAGAATTCATCACAAATGCAGGAAAGGGCAGGCATTAGGGTCAATTATTAGACGCCACGTGAATCTGGAAACAGCAAGTATAAAAGTGCCATTCTGGCCAGGCACGGTGGCTCATGCCTATAATCCCAGCACTTTGAGAGATCAAGGCGGGTGGATCACTAGGTCGAGAGATCGAGACCATCCTGGTCAACATGGTGAAACCCCGTCTCTACTAAAAATACAAAAATCAGCTGGGCATGGTGGCGCAGCCTGTAGTCCCAGCTACTCGGGAGGCTGAGGTAGGAGAATTGCTTGAACCCAGGGGGCGGAGGTTGCGGTAAGCCGAGATCGTGCCACGGCACTCCAACCTGGATGATAAGAGCGAAACTCCGTCTCAAAAAAAAAAGTGCCATTCTGTCTTTGCTTGAAATAGGACATGAATCTGAAGGGTAAAAGCCTTCACCAGAGTTATGTTTTATCAGAAATAAAAAAATAAAATAACATAAATCCAATAGTTCCACCTTTAAAATTCAGATCTTATGGTTTAAAAAAAATCAGTGAGATGTGCAAACATCCAACTACATGGATATTCATCCCATTGTTGTTCATTATTAGTGAAAACTTCAACACAAGTTTTAGTCCAACAGTAAATGAATGACTAGATATGTCACAGTACAGACGTATGATGGAACATTTTTAAATTACATTATTGGCTGGGCTCAGTGCTCATGCCTGCAATTCCAGCACTTTGGGAGGCAGAGGTGGGAGGAATGCTTGAGCCCAGGAGTTGAAGACCAGCCTGGGCAACATGGTGAAACCCCGTCTCTACAAAAAATACAAAAATTAACTGGGCATAGTGACGTGTGCCTGTAGTCCCAGCTAATCTGGAGGCTGAGATGGAAGGGATCACCCGAGCCCAAGTAGGTCAAGGCTGCAGTGAGCAGAGATTGTGCCACTGCACAGCAGCCTGGGTGACAGAGTTAGACCCTGTGTCAATAAATAATAATAATAAATTACATTATATAATCATGTTCTACTACTCCATATTAAAGACTAATCAAGGTGTTGGACTACCTGGTGTCTGAAGAGAGCCTCCTGATCTTTCAGCATCTGATACTGCTGTATGAGTCTCTCATCTTCTATCTCTCTCCTCCTCCTTTCCTCACTGTAGTACAATGGGGAATTTCATTGGGCTCTTTGCAAACATACATAGCACATTTCCTACAATCCCAAATTTCGGGACAAATAAATTTTTACATTTTACCTTTTTGCTTTCACTTTCCCTTCACAAGCTTTCCAAAGGCTAGGTGTATCAAGAAACATGTTAATAAAGGATATATTAGTGACAGCAAAATGAAATTTGCAGAGTGGAGCCCAGAAATACTCTGAAGAATTTTCAGAACTCTCACTTCATCAGAAGTATTTATAGCAACTGAAACAAAGAAAGGGATTTCTCAACTCTTTTTTTGTTTACCAGTATATCTTGACTAGTAGATAGATTTATGACAGTCCAGTTTTGAGTCTCAACACTTGAGTACTTGAGCCAGACCCATATAATTAAGCAACAGAGATTCCCAGAACTCTCTTTGGGAAATAAAAATCAGAATAAGATTCTGACGGAGCTTTATTTGTTTGGAAACATTGTACCTGTCCTGCCTTATTATGATCCTGGCAAGCTGGTGATGTTTTGGTCTTCATCTCACTGTCATGTTTCAGACAATCTGGAGATGATAAACTATAAAAACAATGCAATTAATTAATGTTTCATACAGTCTGACCTCAAAAGCAATAATAATTTTAGAGGCAAGTATAAATATAAAGAAAAATATGTCAGTGGTTTACTTCAGAGCAGCTATATGTATAGAGGTTAAGAATATGTAACACAGAATCTGGATTTGTGTCAGATAAAGGTGAGTTTGAATCCTAGCTTTCTTGCTTACAACATGACTGCCATCAGACAAGCTGTTTAATCTTGCAAAGTCTGAGTTACCAATTCTGTGAAATGGTGATGAAATGCATTCATTCCACAGAAACATATTGAGTGCTTACCATGTGCACTGTTCTAAGCACAAGAGAAGCAATGAAGAACAAAATATGCACATACAAAAGTCCTTGTCCTCATGTAATTAACATTCTGATGGGGATAGAGAGCCAATGACAAGATAAATAAGTGAACTCTACAGTATGTTCCGTGATGATAAATGACTTGCAATGCTGGATTAATGGAGTGTTAAACTGTAAAGAGAATGACCAGGGAAGTTCTCGCCATGCAAGTGACATATGAGTAAATACCTGAAGGAAGTAAGGGAGCAACAGTGTAGATATCTGATGGTAAAGACATTCCAAGTAAACAAACCAGTGCAGTTCTTCAGGTGGAAGGTGCATGTGGTCAGTGTGGTGGAGGGAGATTAATTAGGGGTGAGTATTAATGCTAATGCTAATATTAATTCGTTAGAAAATAGGACTGATAATATCACCTAAAAAGCAGCTCAAAGACTGAAGTTATTTATTATTATTATTATTTTGTTTATTTATTTATTTTGAGACAGTGTCACACTCTTTTGCCCAGACTGCAGAGCAATGGCGTGATCTCAGCTCACTGCAACCTCTGTCTTCTGAGTTCAAGCAATTCTCCTGCCTCAGCCTCCTGAGTAGCTGGGATTACAGGCACCTGCCACCATGCCTGGCTAACTTTTGTATTTTTAGTAGAGACAAGGTTTTACCATGTTGGCCAGGCTGGTCTCAGACTCCTGATCTTGTGATCTATCCACCTCAGCCTCCCAAAGTGCTGGGATTACAGGTGTGAGCCACGGCACCCAGCCAAGAATGAAAATATTTAAAAATAAGTTGAGAAATAGAGAACAGATTTAGAAGCTCAAACATAAATTTAATAGGACTGAATTTTTAGAATAAAGGGAATGGCAAAGAACAATATTCTAGAAAATAACAGGTAAGAATTTTCCAGAATGTCATGACTCCTAAGCATAGTCATGCAGAACATCAAGAAATAAGAAAGATTCTTGGCCAGGCACAGTGGCTTACGCCTGTAATCTCAGCACTTTGGGAGGCCGAGGTGGGCAGATCACCTGAGGTTAGGAGTTCAAGACCAGCCTGGCCAACCTGGTGAAACCCCGTCTTAAAAAAAAGAAGAAGAAATAAGAAAGATTCTTAAAAGCTACAAGAAAGAATGACAATCAGATTGACTCAGACATTGCATCAGGACAACTGTCAACCTCTGTACTTTTGTTGTCTTCATTGCATGCGTTGTTTCTTTAATTTCAGTCTTCCTACAAGATTGCAAGTTTTATAATAGCAGGTTTATACATATGTAACTCTGAATCTTCAGTACCTAGAATAGTACCTGACACATGGTGGTGTTCAATGTTTGTTGTATTGAATTAAATTCCCAGGGATTACACATTGAATTCTCAATTATCTTTCATAACAGTGATATTATCCAAAACAAGCATGTTTAGAGTTTTGGACATGACTTTAGTAATCCACAAAGTACATAAATTGCACATATGATAGCTGATAAATTTTGACACATTAATAAATTGAAGGTCGACAACACAATGCAAAGTACAAAGTTAGGTGCTCAGTAAATACTTAATGAGCATAGTTGAGTACGATTGACTGATTTGAGGTCTTAAAAAGTATCCTACCCAAAGAGAGGAGAAAATATTATAGAAATCTTCTGACCTACCATCACAAGAAGAAAACAACCATGATAAATTGTAATACACTCATTCATTCAAGTACATGTTTATTGAGAACTAATGGAGTGCCGGCTGTATTAGGCAAAACTACTTTCCAATTTGATGTAAATATAACACTGCGTCACATCATAATATCCAAGCACTCGGAAAACAGGGGAAGCCCAAATCTACAGGAAAAGTTGGATGATCCCAACTCTGTGCTATTTTGTTTCCATCTGTGTCATAACATATATCCCACTGAATTGTAATTTATCCCTCTGCATATGTCTGGCTTTCCCACTAGGTGGTGAACTTTGGTCACCTTTATTATTCCCATCACCTTGCATGTAGAAAGTTCTCAACATTGGATAACTGAATTAAAAAACAAAATTACAATTCCCTGCATCAAGCAATGACTCAAAAATATACTTAGTAAAGTACAACAGAAAAAAAAGTCAATGCATTACCTTTCAGGGGTCATAATCTTCCCACCACTCCCACTTCTCTCAGACTTTTCTAGCAAGCTGACATTTGTCACTCTGGCAGGGAACAAAGCTTGTCTATCTCGAAGTCTCTTGGGTGATGAGATATCTATAGAATAAAGAATGAATGAAAGTGAGTTTCCTTTCAACTCTCAAACCACTAACTGGGTAGTTTTTGCCAAGAGAAATTTTCCATCATATATACTCTCTTATCTTTAAATAATCATCCTTTGTCCTGTTGTGGTATAAAAAAATGTTTTTGCTGTATATCTGCAAAGAAAGCACTGTGCTAAGCATTTAGAGGATACAAAGAGGCAAGTAATATAAATGGAGGAAGTGGGGCTGAATATAACATGACCAGAAGACATGTTAGTTTAGTTAACATTTCTTATGAAAAATGAACAGTGGCAGTTTCCAACTTTGATGTCTGTAGATTTAGATATTTTGCCTGTAAAGATCTTTCAATAGATACAGTTGAAGAGAAAAATAAGATATAAACAAAAAAGTGAGAGCTCCCATTTGGAGGTCATCTTATGTGCTAACAGTGCTAAGTGCTTTATATATATTTAATAAATAACAACTTAGGACAATGATGCAAAATGTCTAAGTCACAATAAATGTTGCAGTCTTTTTTTTTTTTTTGAAACAGTCTCACTATGTCACCCAGGCTGGAGTGCAGTGGGCCAGTCTCAACTCACTGCAACCTCTGCCTCCTGGGTTCAAGCAATTCTCCCACCTCAGCCTCCCAAGTAGCATGTGCCACCATGCCCAGCTAATTTTTTTTTGTATTTGTATTTGTATTTGTATTTGTAGTAGAGGAGGGGTTTTGCCATGGAAGCCAGGCTGGTTTTCTGACCTCAGGTGATCCACCCTCCTCGGCCTCCCAAAGTGCTGGAATTATAGGTGTGAGCCACTGTGCCTGGCCAAATGTTGCAGTCTTTAAGGATCTGACATGTTCAGAGGAGACAAACCACTTCAGAATTCAATGATAAGTTTTCATGGAGGAAGTGAGATATGAAAAGGGTACTAAAAGGTAAGTAGGATGGAGACAGATTGAAAGAAAAGGACAATTCTGGCTGCAGGAAAAAAAATGAACAAAAGGATGAAGTTGGGGAAGGGCAGGCATGTTAGAAGAGCCTGAATAGGCCAAGCACAGTGGCTCATGCCTGTAATCCCAGCACTCTGGGAGGCCAAGGTGGGCAGATCATTTGAGCTCAGGAGTTCAAGACCAGCCTAGGCAACATAGCAAAACCCTGTCTCTACAAAAAGTACAAAAATTAGCCAGGCGTGATCACACACACCTGTGGTCCTAGCTACTCAGGAGGCTGTGATGGGAGGATCACCTGAGCCTGGGAGATTGAGGCTGCAGTGAGCCAAGATTGTGCCACTGCACTCCAACCTGGGTGACAGAGCAAGACCCCATCCCAAAGAGAAAAAAAAAAAGAACATGAATAGATAATTCTGCCCAAAGAAGGGGTCTGTGTAGGGCACAGTGAGAGGTGAGACTAGAGAAATGAGAGCATGTGAATATTAGGCTAAAAGTTTATATACGATCCTGTAGATCACACATAGAAAACTGACATCCACAAGCCAATGTTCACCCATCATGTTTTGTTTGACCTAATCAGCACTATTTTGTTTTAATATCAACAAAAGTTGTCAACATTTAACAACCAATAGATTTCACATTAAAGTCAGGATCTCTGCTTCTTTTGAAAAATCAGAAGATTTGTGCTCACTTCAGTAGTACATATACTAAAATTGGAAAAATCAGAAGATTTGATACCACTTGGGCCACAGTTCCACAAAGCAACAATCTACTAGAGGAACAGTCCTGAAAGTGTGTCCTAGCAAGCCCTAGGGTCCTTAGGACCCTTTCAAAATATCTTTGGGGCTTCATGCTGTGACTCACACCTGTAAGCCTAGCATTCGGGGAAGCCAAGGTGGGTGGATCACCTGAGGTCAGGAGTTCGAGACCAGCCTGGCCAACATAGTGAAACCCTGTCTCTACTAAAAACACAAAAATTAGCTGAGGATAATGGCACATGCCTGTAGTCCCAACTACTTGAGGGGAGACTGAGGCAGGAGAATCGCTTAAACCCAGGAGGTGGAGGTTGTAGTGAGCCCAGATTGTGCCACTACCCTCCAGCCTGGGCAACAGAGCAAGACTCCGTCTCAAAAAGAAAAAAAGAAGTCTTTGGTTAAAAAAAAGACTTTGGAGTCCTAGGGTTTTCTTCATATGCTTCCTCCTGAACAACCTATCACAACAGATTAGATGCAAACAAAAGTATGAGAATCTAGCTTTCTTCTATAGACATCAAAGTGGTAAAACTGCCACTCTTCGTTTTTCATAAGAAATGTTAACTAAGCTAACATATCTCCAACTCACTTATATCCAGACCACTTCCTACATTTGCATTACCTGCCTGGACCCTGTAGTCATCTGAGTTTTGGCCCCTTTGAGCTTTGGGGAGCCAGCAAAGAATTGACTTAAGACCCTGAGAGTCATAGGATCTAAGGCTCATAAAGTAATTAAGCTCATAATTAAGGTCAGATGCAGGATTATAGGAATAGAACATATTTGTTAGAAATAATATAGTGATTATTTGTGGCTGGGTGTGGTGGCTCATGCCTGTAATCCCAGCACTTTGGGAGGCCTAGGTGGGCGGATCACTTCAGGTCAGGAGTTCGAGACCAGCCTGGCCAATGTGGTGAAACCCCATCTATAGTAAAAATAAAAAAATTAGCCAGGCATGGTGGCACACATTTGTAATCCCAGCTACTCGGGAGGCTGAGGCACATGAATTGCTTGAACCTGGGAGGTGGAGGTTGCAGTGAACTGAGATTATGCCACTGCATTCCAGCCTGGGCAACAGAGAGACTCCATCTCAAAAAAAAAAAAAAAGTAATAATAATAATACAGTGATTGTTTATAAATTTAACTTTATTTACTTTGGGCTAAGCAAATATGGCTGGCTCATAGCAGTAAAGAGGGACAGAAATCATTGACCTACCTCTGATGCCTTCTTTGTCTGACTGGTCTTTTAAGTTGCGCTTCCTTTCTCTATTCTCTCCACATTCTTCTACAAGGGTCTCCATAGGCAGTTTGTTCTCCATCTCCTTGAGCTCAGTCCTAGGAATGAGCCAATATATTTTTCTGCTGCACTGAACCTGAACAGGTGACTGTGTGAACTCTCAATTCTTGGAAGCAACCCAGCCAGCTGGCTGATTTTGAAATAAGCCCACTTTCTTCAAGGGGTGAGTGCTCTGGTTTGCTGAATACATATTATAGATTAATTTCTTCCAAGGCTTTCTGGGAGCTGACCAAGACCTTCCCCTCTATACCACAGGCTCAAAAGCAGCTTACATATGGAAAAATTGCCTTGACGTCCTTTATTTAAGTCACTGGTTTTTGTTTCCATTTGAATTTTCTATATCCTAGTTCTGTAGATGATATGGAGTGATACAGTGAAAGGAGGTTATGGATAGCTTGAAGGTAAGGATTAATAGTCTGGTAGAATATGCCCCCAAATAACTGTTTGTCTCCTCCTTCCTTCTCCACTTCACTTCCTCATCCTCACCCCAGACAAAAGTGAAGGACTTGCAAAGGTACAGTTTGTAGCGGGGGAGGAAGAGGAATGTTCAGTTAGTGTGTGTAGTTGTAGGATGTCTTTGGTTTCAGGTATGGAGTAATAGGTTGGAGTAGGGAGTGAGGGTGGGGATAGTTTCAGTCAATTCAGGGGCCAAATGTCACATAAATAAAACACCAACAATTATTTTAAGTATTTAAGTCCCCTTGTCCATTTCTAGGCCCTTGACTTGATGGATCGTCCATCCCTGTTCTTTGACCCACTACAGTTATTTCCCTCCTAGAGTGCCTAAGCCAAAATATGTGAAAGGCAACAGCCACATTTGCCTTCCAAAACAATAAAAAAAAATTGTTTTCAATCCAGTGATTTATTTTTAATGAGTAAGGCAATATGGTGCAATGGAAAGAACACTGGACCAGGAGCCATGGTCTGATTTCTAGCTTTCGCTGCTTATTATTGCATGGCCATTTCATGTGCAAGATGAGAGGGCTGAACTAAACAATCTCTAAGGCTTGTTCTGGCCTTCACACTGAATCTTCTGAGGTATGTGTCATACAGCTCTTCCAGGAGGGGTTAGCCCAAAGCAACAAACACAAGAGGATGTCACACTCAAAACACCTGAGAAATTCTCATAGTTTTATACGTTACTCATACTTCCTAAAGTAATAATGCTTTAGGAAGCTAGTTATTATTCTCCAGACTCCCTCCACCTGAAATGCACAGTGGTTAATGGCACAGCAATTAAGATTCTGAACATAAGTAAGGGGACACAACGAATAAGTGACGGCCAAACTGGAAATAAAGCTGAAGTCTCCTGACTCCTTTTCCATTGTTCTCAATAGTGCACCATGTTGCTTCATTTATTTAAAAGAAAAAAATTAAAATTAACTTTGTATCATTATAAAATGGAGAATTATAATACATATGTCACATGGTTGTCATGAAGATTAAATACAGTAATATGCAGTCACCAGTAACACCCACTGTGCTCATGGAGTAAAGCTCTTTCCTTATTCCAACTTATCTGGTTATCTGTTTAACCCATTTAGTGGTAAAAATCAGAGCTCAGAGAGGAAATTGGCTGAACTGCAGGAAGAAAAAGCAGCTAGGGCAAAGTAAAGGAAAGCTCAACAGGTGAGAAGAGTTTTACTAATACTGCAGGGACTAAGGTTGCTGGAAGGTAGTATCAGAATTTCCAGGGAGCGAAAGGTAATTTTTAAAAAGAATAAATGGTCCAGGCACGGTGGCTCACACCTGTAATCCCAGTATTTTAGGAAGCTGAGGCAGGTGGATCACTTGAAACCAGGAGTTCAAGACCAGCCTGGTCAATATGGTGAAACCCCGTCTCTCCTAAAAATACAAAAATTAGCCAGGCGTGGTGGCATGCGCCTGTAATCTCAGCTACTTGAGAGGCTGAAGCAGGAAAGAATTGCTTGAATCCAGGAGGCAAAGGTTTCTGTGAGCCGAGATCGCACCACTGCACTCCATCCTGGGTGACAGAGCAAGACTGTTGGTGGGGCTGGTGGGGCAGGTGGAGAATAAATGTCCATTGTTATTTAACTTAACTACATAAAGTGTATGCAATAAACTCTTCTTTGTTGGTGCATTTAGAGAGGGAGAGACAAACAGAATGCTTTAAAAGGAGCATGAGCTATAAAAAGATGAGAAACACTGCCCAATCAGATCAGCAGATCACCAAGGAGCGCTAGTGCCTCAAGGAACCCGAACCCGTGAAGCAAAGCACTCACTTTGGAAACACAAGCACACTGCTGGGCCACTTCACCAAGGCCTGTCTGCTAGACAACACCGAGTCCACAGTGCCAGGCCTCTAGAGGATAGAGAGAGAGAGCAAGGTTACATCTAGGCTGCAGTCCAGGACTCAGGCAAGTAAAAAACTGCAAGCTTATAGGCAAGTCTACCATGATACTTATGTTGTTATTGTTTATGTTTAGTGCTTATAGTCCAGAGCTTAAAAATCCAATGAAGAATGATCTCATTCATCAAAGTAATCACCCTGGGTAGCTGCACAGCAACTCCACTGGTGTTGCATTTTTCCTTTTTGGGAACTGCCTTCGGAGTTGACAGATTTTTTTAGATATCTTTAAGAAGATAGCAGACTTCCTAAAAATATATGGAAAAATGAGCAAGCTGTCTAATTCCACTCTTGGCCCAAATTAGGCAATTAAGAGAAGGGCTTTCGAGTCAGGTGGGCTCATGTTCAAATCCCTACACCGCTAACAGATATGTGGCCTTAGGCACTAAGGTTTGTGGGAATAATAAAAGGATCTAATACCACTTCCATGAGGTGCTCTCTGTAAGTAGCTAGCACATAGTAAATACTGAACAAATGGCTATTATAATTATAATAGACACATTGTCATATTTTTAGTATAGAATATATAAAATCATTATTTTTGCATGAATACTATAGCTTACAAAAGCCTTTGAAGGGAATTCCCAAAAAGAAATATAGAAAATATTTCTAACAAAAGCAGCATTACTGAAATAAGTACACAGCTTTCCAGGGGGACTACTCTACAAGACAGTTTTAAGTTACAGGTCATTTGAGAATAAACTCACTCCTACCACTTTCCAGCAGTTTTCCAAAATGTGTTTTACAGAGCTAATGAGACATTAATGAGATATTGGATTAACCTAGAATTCCATGATTAAATACATTCAGGCAGGTAAACTGACTGCTTTCCAGCCAGACTTCCCAGCTCCTTTAGCATGTTGGTGTGTTCTGTCCCTCTGTCCATGAGGGTGATTGATTCAATCAGCAGTGTTCCGTCAGTTTGACCTCCAAACTCTTTTTCTTAGAGTATCTCTCAGGACTAGTTCTTTTGGAAAACATTCTTTAAAAGATGTGCTTTAGAGTTCAGCAGGTCAAGGGAAACACTATCTTCTCTTTTTTTTTTTTTTCTGCCCACCCCCTGGCTGGGGCCGGAGAGGGGCTGACCAGGTTGGCTTTGAAGCTATATTCTCTTTTAAACACAAATTGAAGCTACAAAGTTCAGCAGAATCCCAGAGGGTTAAAGATGAGCTAGCCACTTTGACCTTGCTTATGGACTTGCAAATCTTGCCTTGTGTTTTCATGGAAAAGCAAAGTTTTATCCTGCATGTGTTTCCCACTTTCCACACAAAGGGTTGGCAGTCCTCTTAGCGTTCCTGTATGAAATCAGTTTGTGTAAAAAACACGAGGAGTTTCATTATGCACAACTCTGTTTCCTAAGTCCCTATCCCAGAGTTTCATAAAAGGAGAAATGGGTAGACTTCAATCTTAACAGCCTTTTCATTTAAAAAATCAGGGTTTTGCTTTATGGGATATAGGATTACATAACATTCCATGATCGTTCAATTCATTCATGTCTGCTTTGTTAGTTCCCACAGGAGTACCTGAGGCACACTAAGTATTCAATAAATCCTGTAGATTGACTATTTAATTTGCTTAAACTCTGCTATATCCAACTTAGTATGAAGATCACACCAGCTATTTAATGGTTGACAATAATGATGCCAATTAGGAAATTTCACCTACAACATGGCAAATTAAAAGCTAAAGATTTAAAAACTCCATGATTCAAAGTAAATTTTCTTGTATACTTTCATTAAAATAAAGTAGTAGAACCAACATTAAAAAAATAAAATTAAATAGTAGAACCAGCAAAAACTGAGTGGTTAGGAAGTCTGGGCTTGAATTTCAGTTCTTGTAGTTGACCTTGGGATTCCCACATAGCCTCTCTGAGCTCCTACTTTTCTCCCTTGTAAAATTAGGTTGATAATAATGTTGCTTGTATAATATTTTGAGACTCAAATGAAATAATACATGTGGAAGAAGTTTTTAAACTTTAGGCCAGGCTTGGAGGCTCATGCCTGTAATCTCAACACTTTGGGGGGCCAGGGTGGGTGGATCACTTGAGACCAGGAGTTCAAGACCAGCCTGACCAACATGGTGAAACTCTGTCTCTACTAAAAATACAAAAATTAGCTGGGCATGGTGGCGCATGCCTGTAATTGCAGGTACTTGGAGGCTGAGGCAGGAGAATCACTTGAACACAGGAGTTGGAGATTGCAGTGAGCTGCAGTCGTGCCACTGCACTCCAGCCTGGCTGATGGAGTGAGACTCTTATCTCAAAAAACAAACAAACAAACAAAAAACCTATAATGTACTATAAAATGTTCAGATTTCTAAGAGTTTCCATTATAATTTATATCCCTCAGTTGGCTTGGTCTCTTTAAAGTTCCTTTGCCCTCCTAATCTTTTTTGTCAAAGAGTTAATCCTGTATAAACAAGCACTTCTATGCATTACAGGTAACTGTCACTCAAAATATATCAACCTTCGTTTTTCTTAATTACAACACACATAAAGATGAGTCACCACTACAATTAGGAGAAGACTTAGGAGAAAGAAAACATTAATTTACATTTGCTAGGGCCTTTGCCAAAGCCCCACTTCCATCCATGGTACAAAGGAAGTCTTTATAAAACCTCATCTTCACTTTGCCATCTCTGATCATGAGGACCCCAATTCCTTTGAATGTAAACTCCACATTTTGTTTCATGGAAATGGATCGCGATAAAAAAAGCAACGTCTCCTTCACACATCCTTCCACTACATCTCTGTTAAATGGACCCTCCAGGGCTATCATGACAAAATTAAGTGGAACAATTGGAATATCACCTAGAGGAGAAAAGACAGTTGGGATGGAAGAGAGAAAGTGGTGATTACAATAAGGACATATCATACACACTCCCAAATAATTATATGATTCTCAGTACTCTAAAATAGAATCCTCTGGTTGAAGCCTTTAGTTGTACCCAATGTAATATTATTACTGCAGATAATTAACACAAGTAGTAACTAACATATTAATCAGTACAATATTCTCTAAAAGTAGAATGTTCAATGCTCAAAATAAGGATAATTAGCTTTCTAAATAATATGGTAGACAAGCTTTTGATTTTCTCTAGGACACATAGTAATAACTAACTGCTTCTCTTCCTCAGAGGGTTTCCTAAAGTCTTCATCCCCCTTATCTTTCAGGACATACTGGAGCAATATTTGCTGATAGAGTTTGGATCTGTGTCCCCATGCAAATCTCATGTTGAATTTTAATCCCCAGTGTTGAAGGTGGGGCCTTTGGGAAGTGATTGGATCATGAGGGTGGATCCTTCATGAATGGTTTAACACCATCCCCCTGTTGTCGTGATAGTGAGTGAGTTATGAAATCTGGTTGATAAAAGTGTGTAGCATCTCCTTCCCCTCTCTCTCTTCATCCTGCTCCAGTCATGTAAGTCATGACTGCTTCCCCTTCGCCTTCTGCCATGATGGTAAGTTTCCTGAGGCCTCCCCACCCATACTTCTGTTCAGCCTGTGGAACCATGGGTCAATTAAACCTCTTTTCTTTATAAATTACCCAGTCTCAGGTAATTTTTTATAGCAGTACAAGAATGAACTGATCCGTTTGCCTATATCCTCCAGTTATCATGCCATTTTTACATGATTACAAATACCTACAAGTGTTGAATATTTTTAAAAGATAGCCATCTTCATTAGAAGTTATCATTTAAATGAAATAGGGTCTTATACAAGGGTATCAGACTGAATGACTCAAATAAAACTTTTTCTCTCTAATGAGCCCACATGTGACATTAAAAAGGAATACGATTATGTCTGTCTTGAAGGAAGCACAGGATCTATTCAACTAGAACAGATGTAGGAGCAATATAAGGTTCACAAGTCAGAAAAAGGGTAAATAGCAAAGAGGATCAAGATGACAAAGCCAGAGAGACAACAACAAGGTCCATTGATAAACAGGACACAGAGAAGATGAGAATATTCTAAACATTCGCTTAGTAAGCATGAGTTATCCTTTCAAATGTCCACCACTGCCGAATGATGAGAATTAACAAGACATGAGCTTCACTACAGTCCCCTGTACAATTTAACAGTAATTCTAACCACCTCCCTCCCTTTTTTAAAATATGCAATTTTTTTTTTCCTGGACGCCAGACAAAAAATATGCAAATTTCTTAATAAGAAGGCTATCTTGCCTGCCTCTGGATTTTCCCCTCCCTTTTCCCACTCCCTCTCTGCAGTGTCTTCCAAACCACTCCTCTGAGTTAGGACACTATCATCTCATGATTGTCAAGTCAGTGGATACTTTGCAAATCCTGTATCTCATGACCTCCCTTTCTTTTTCTTGTTTACATGATGCCACTGTTGGTTCTTCAGTTTCCTCTTCCTTGTTCCCCTTTGCTGGCTTCCCTTCTCTTCTACTTTTTATAAGATACTGAGGTTTGTTTATTTGTTTTACAGGATTTTGTCCTTGTTTATCAGTTTTTCTGAGTGTACATCCTCTCCTGGGTAAACATCTAAATCTTGATCTCTAGTCTCCACCCCTTTCCTAAGCTCTGGAATCACCTCTACCTAAATATCCCTATATGTATCTCAAATTCAGCACGTGCAAAAGCAAATTCATTATTTTATCCACTACCAAATCCACCTTTCCCCTTCATTCTTTATAAAGGCAGTTAATAGCATGAGTACCCATCTGTTCTCCAACCAAGAAATCTGAGTTGTACTAAACACCTTCCTTCCTCTTCCTACCAACCACTCTCAACTTAAGCCCAATTCTATATCTGAAATGTCTCATGAGTAGATACCCTCATTTCTCCCCTCATGACCGTTGTCTTCATTCAGGCTTTTACTATATTTTACTAAACTACTGTAACTGAAAGAGTATCTTTCTAAACTAATCTCATCGGTACAGATAATTCCCTGTTCAAAAACTTTCAGTGGCTCCTCAGTGCCTACAGGGTGAATTCTAAAGTCCTGTCACACCATATAAGGCCCCTCACTATTGGCCCCTACCTGCCATTTTCATCTTTTCTTCTCCTTGCCTCCACAATTATATGCCTTGGCCATACAGAAGTAACCATTACTTCCCTAACAGGCTTCATTCTTTCCTATATTCTTGACTTGTTCATATTGTTCCTGAAATATCTTCTCCCAGATTCTCTGCTCACAGAGTCTTATCATCTTTTAAGATCCCTTCACGTGTCATCTTCCTAATGCAGAGTTAGGTATGCTCTCCTCTGGGCTTCACAGCATTTGATCCAGTTGTGATCAATTTAGCTTTTATAGCATGTAATCATGTTTCATCATTTCTTATATATTAATTATCTATGTTAGAGTCAAAAGAACTATGTCTTACTAATCTTTGAAACCCACTATAAAATGTTTGATTAGTTACAGATATGTTCTGGATTCATGTCCCTGCCCAAACCTCATGTCAAATTGGAGGAGGGGCCTGGTGGGAGGTGATTGGATCTTGGGGGTGGATTTCCCTCTTGCTGTTCTCATGATAGTGAGTGAGTTCTCATGAGATATGATGGTTTAAAATTGCATGGCACTTTCACCTTCACGCTCACTCTCTCCTGCTCTGCCATGGTAAGATGTGCTTGCTTCCCCTTTGCCTACTGCCATGATTGTAAGTTTCCTGAGGCCTCCTAGTCATGCTTCCTGTTAAGCCTGCAGAACTGTGAGTCAACTAAACCTCTTTTCTTTATAAATTACCCAGTCTTAAGTAGTTATTTATAACAGTGTGAGAACAGACTAATACAGTTACCTAGTTAATTAATGATAAAGAATCATAACCCCAAAGCTAAACTTTAGACAGAAATTTTTCTTTGGGGGTTTTAAATTTTTATTTATTTCCTTATTTATCTTCTTGTTATTATTATTATTTTGCAGCCTCCAACTCCTAGGCTGAAGTGATCTTCTTGCCTCAGCCTCCCCAAGTAGCTGGGACTACTGGTGTGAACCACCATACCTAACTTTTTTTTTTTTTTTTTTGAGGTGGAGTCTCGCTCTGTCACCAGGCTGGAGTACAGTGGCATGATATTGGCTCACTGCAACCTTTGCCTCCCTGGTTCAAGCGATTCTCCTGCCTCGGCCTTCCAAGTAGCTGGGACTACAGATGCATGCCACCACACCCAGCTCATTTTTATATTTTTAATAGAGACGGGCTTTCACCATGTTGGTCAGTTGGTCTTGATCTCCTGACCTTATGAGCCACCCATCTCGGCCTCTCAAAGACCTGGCCCCGTCTATGTTGTTTTAAATGATTTTATGTAGAGGCAGAATCTTGCTATGTTGCCAAGGCTGCTCTTGAGCTTCTGGCCTCAAAGGATCCTCCCACCTCAGCCTCCAAAATTCTGGGATTACAGGCATGTGCCACCATGCCCAGCCTAGAAGTATTCTTTTGAACTAATTGAGTCATATATGTCTAATTCTGAAATTGCCTCACCCAGTAAAAAATGTAATTGTAGATCTAAACTACTTTTTTGGACTAGACTACAAGATCCAAGATGGAAAATGAACTTTAATTCTAAGGCACAGATGTTTTTGCAAAAATGTTAGCTTTATTTTCATTTTCTCTGATAGGTTTTTGATGAAATACGATATATTTCTTCTGACATAAAACTCTAGGCTTTTCTTCTTGTTCCCGTGAAAGGGGGGGAAAAAAAGAAAAGAAATAAAAATTCTAGGCAAAAATAGCTGGAAAGTTCATCAAGCCCACCTAAGAAATTCTAAGTATACTTTGTTGGCATTTGTTTTTCCAATATCTTATTCTTTTGAAAGTAGAAAGTTACTCAAGTGACTCTGAAAATTAACTTTCAAGAATTAACTTAGAGGATAGTTACAGCCTCTTATGGGGGTGGGGAGTGGGGATAATCAGGAAGGTCAAAGGGAGCACAGCCAGGAATCAGGAAGTACATACCCAAAAGCCGCTAAATAAGCAAGGCAGGTGTTATGAAGTCCACACACTAAAGCTGGACAGAAGTGTCCTGTGACAGGGATTATGCCTATTTTGTTTACCACTCTATCTCAAGCACCTGGAACAAGGTCAGACACATTGTTGGTCCTCAGTAAATATTTGAGGAAGGAAGGGAGGGGAGGGGAGAGAACAAAGGAAAGGATGGAGAGAGGTAGGTTGGCTTTAGAGTATGAGAAAGGTATATAAGGTATACATTAAGTCTTTATGGAATTATTCAACTTCTAACTTTTAAATTTTAATAATTCAGATTACACAAATTATAGAAACGCAGCTATCTTTTGACAGCTGATACTGACTGTAGTTGTCCCAACCAGAGATCCTAAGTAACTTTTTCTTCTTTATAAAACCACTTTTAATTTCTTAGGATCTGAAATATGAATAAAGGACTTACAGCTGTATGGTGTGGCTTTTCTATAAACTTTTCTTCATATCACATCAGAGTTTTTCACTCCTGCCTCTTAGATTACCAGGGTTTAAAATGGCCTTCAGGAAGACTCTTAACTATTTTTCCACTTCGGCCCCTCCCTCTGCCAAAAGCACCTTGTGAAAAGCAGACTCCTCAAATCAGAAGGTAAGACAGCAGCACTGGCTATGCTTTGTCCTTTCACTTTTTTAACTCCAGAACAGTAACCTTCATGCGAAACCCTGCGTAACAAAATTATTTACCAGGAGTATATTCTTTGTTTTGTTTGAGTCCATGGATCTGCACTAGCTTCTCTGCCATGATAAACACGGGCCTCTGGATTAAGATAAATTTGTTGTTTCCCACCTCAAGCTTTTGTCTCATGAAAGTGAAAGTTCCAAATCCTGGAATCTGAACCCCCTGAAAGGAAAATAAATAAATAAATAAAAGAATTCATTGAAGGAGTGAAGAAAAAATAATCCTTAATATTATTATCCAAAAAAAAAACCTGAAAAGAAAGCTTAGGCCTTAAAAATTCAGTGATCTCTAGGACTCTTTACAGCTATAGCATTTTATAATTCTAAGTTTTCAAATAAGCTTAGAATAACATGAAATACATTGGTCATGATGATTTACAGACACCAGATCTCTCATCTCTGTATCATCAAAAGGTTAAAAAAAAATCTGTATGAATGCCATAGCATCTTTTAATCTTTAACCAAGATTACTCCTGTCCGAAATTGTGTGACATTTTACATTTTAATCATCTGCCATTAGAGGAATTTAAGAGGGCATGAGAGTCTTTGCTTCCTTATTCCCAGTTTTAGATTTTATGTCTGCCACTAAAACTCAGACAACCCAGCATCCAAATCACATGCTGCAACATAGTGATCCTGGCTGATGGGTAGAAGCAAATGTTTTTGGCTCTCAAACTGGGTTTCTGTTTCCCTGGAGATATCATACATCAAGGATTACAAACTCAAATGCCTACAGGAGCCAAAAAAGAAAGCAAGAGAGTGAAGGTAGCCAGCCAGGGAATGTGATGGCTACAGACTGCACACCCCATCTAAAGGAAAGAGCCCATCTTGAGCTCCAAACGTGTCACCATGTAGCAGTGGAAGACTAATATTGTTAGATCTGATGATTTTTCAATGAAAATGAAGGAAAAAATTCCAAAACATTATATAAATTCTCCCAAGTTTAAGTCTTGATAACAAATTCAAATTCTCAAACCAAACGAAATAAATTTGAAATATGAATTCTGCCCAACGGCTCTCACAGTAGGACCTCTGAATGGGGTATGAAAGTTCCATAACTTCCCAGCTTCCCTCAAGCTCATCCCCAAATATCCATCCAGTTCTGTGGCATCTAAACCCAAGACTTAACAGGAGGGAACAGTCCAGCCCTGGGCAAAGTTTCTCATTTTAGCAAGTCTTCTTATATTTCAGTTAAAATCTATTCCCTGCAAAAAGGCAAGACAAGAAGTGTTATATCCTTCTACAGCTATGCCAGGAACTGTCAGATCACAGACAAATAGAACTCATCTAGTTTCTTCACACACACCCAGGCTGATCAGCACTACACTGTGTAACCCCAGAAGAGCAGAATTTACAAATTCATCACCTAACAATAAAATTCATGTTTGTTTAATGCACTACCCGTAAGTCCAAAGCATGAGCATCAGAAAATCACAGGACTGAAAAACAGGATAGCTCTGAAGTCTACTGCCCTGCCCTGCTCCCAGCAAAATTATACAAGACTATGGAAGAAAGATCCTTTAGAAACTTACATCAAAATTAATAAATAAATGTAATTTATTGATAAATCAACTAAATTAAATTAATAAATTAATAAATCTTACCTTGTGCAGGGTTAACTGCCGTTGCACAAATTCTGAAACATTCCCCCAGATAATAGAGACTTCTGAAGTTCAAAAGTAACCAAATAATTTAATTTGTATGAGCACCCATGTGATAGTATTTTAGGGCTAATAAATAAAAATGCAAATATGAAATGTGGAAGCAAATGACATTAATTTCTGATTAATTTAGAATTAACAAAAATCAAGGCCATTCCCAAAAGTTAGTTTTCTTGGTAACTAAGGCTTACTCCCTTAAGTTTGGAAGATGTGATTTAAAATAGTAAAATAAATTTTTAAAGAAAATCTTTCTTCAGCCAATGGAACTTTGTTACACTCTTTTCTTTATTCTATAATTAGAGTTAATCAAGTATAACCCAGCCTTTTCTTAATGACTCATTCAGCAACTATTTATCAGGTGTCTACTGTATGCCATTTGACTAATAAAAATGTTCAATGTCATACCATTCCATAACACAAGAAAAAGGCGAACGGCCATGAAGGCATGAAAGACTGTTGTGTGTACATTAATTTTTCCTACACTTCTGTTTTTGCTAAATTCTCAAGTCTGCTTTTTATTCTCATTTTTCACTGCTAAGTTACCAGCTGTCACTTGTGCTACTAGTGCTCTGTGGGCTCCTGGACCAGTCATAATTCATTGCTTCTTATATGCTGTGTTCTGGAAATAACAAATATACTAATAGTATATCTAAAACAGGTAAGTATTTTTTGAGACAGAATCTCACTCTGTCACCCAGGGTGGAGTGCAGTGGCGTAGTCTCAGCTGAACACAACCTCCACCTCCCAGGTTCAAGCAAGTCTCTTGTCTCAGCTTCCCGAGTAGCTAGGATTACAGGCACCCGCCACCATGCCTGGCTAATTATATTTTTAGTACAGATGGAGTTTCGCCATGTTGGCCAGGCTGGTCTGGAACTCCTGACTTCAGATGATCCAGCCACCTCAGCCTCCTAAAATGCTGGGATCCACATTAGAAGGCTGCAGTGAGCCACTGCACCTGGCCTAAAATAATAATTTTTAAAAACACACTTTTGAGTAGGATAAGGAGCTTTACTTTGAATTAATGCATACACTTTGCACTATCAATTTTGACCGATTGGAGGGAAGCCTTCTATGTTTATCTTCTTGTTCTGAGCTGTGTTCCAAAAAACTGTGGTAGAAAAATAGGTATTTGCCAATAACTGAAGTGTTAATGTGTGATATGAACATATACTCTAGGTATGGCTAATATTTTGAAGTCTAGAAAATTATATCTGTGTTAACATTGCCATTCCAGACTTAACCATGTGTTTATCAGAGATATTTTCCAGTTAGGAACTCTTTGCAAGTCAAGAGTGTCAAGTTTTAATTCTCACAATAAAAAATCAAGAACAGTGACATTAACCAGCCTGTCATTTGGAGACACAGATGCAGTTGGTGACAAAAGGCCAATCCTTTTTCCCCTTTGGAAACTGCTAGCTTTATTGGTTTATCTTTTTTCTAAAAATTTAAACCACTAACTAAAGCAAGGAGACTGCAGTCTTTTAATTATGATATATCAGAGTTTTAAATATTTTTATTAATAGGCCAGGGAAGAGGCAGGTTTGGTGGATGAGATGTAGCAATGACTCTTATGAATATCTGGGAACAAGTGTGGTGATGGAAACTCACTCACCCATTAGTAAAATTAGGGCTGCATGCTACGATGAGCTTGAGGGTCAAGATTCTGCCCCTCACTAATCACTTTCTGTAATCAGGCATTTCCCCTACTCTGCCCATCCTACATTGTTCCCCACTCCTCCCCCACCCCTACAGCCCAAGGAATTCTTCTACTGGCTGCTAAGAACTAAGAACCAGGCCTAACTGTATACTGAATTAAAATTTTCATCATGACCAAAAATTTCATTAATTCACGAATGCAAAATCTCGGTATCCAGATGTACTTGGAGAACTTTCAAAGTTATTAAGTCAAAATTGTTAAATTTATGACTCTAAAAGTCTTTAACCTCTAAAAGCTCATATTTTAGGAAAACAGCTATACCAAAGAGGAAATTATTTCATTAGAGCCAGGAGAAAGTGTATAGTTTGTAACCAAACCCTAGTGAAAAGACTCAGCTGAGTTTAATTGAAAATTTGAGGATTTTGTCGGTCTTCATTTGGATGATGTGTTCAAGCCCACTATATTGTTTTATTTCATAAAGCCTAATAAACAACATTATATAAGAGCAGAACTAACTATTCTAAACTAAAATTTGCTATTTCGCATTGAAGAGAAAGGAAATTATGCATATCATTTGCCTTAAGCTTTAAGCCCCTGCAATTCAATTGGAATAGATTTGGAAATCTTACAGACTGTAATTTCTAAATTTGACTTTTTCTGACATCCCAAAGAGTCAGAAAGGGTATGATTAAATCTCAAAATGAAAAATATCAAGTCTAAAAAGTAAATTAAGAATATAGTACTTCTATATTTTAAGGGAAGCCAGGGTTATTATTTATTTCAATCAAACACTGAAATGCCAAGAATCACTATTATAAAGAACTAATCCCTAGACATGTACTCTATATTCAGTTCAGTCTTCATTTGACTTCAAATTCTTAACATTTCATGCACTCAAAAACCATATGTTTGAACACAGTGCCAAGTAACAGGAATACTGTATCTTATATATGATCATTATAGAAAAAAAAAGAACTACATGCCTGTTCTGTAAATTATATAATAATATGTGCTTGAAAAAGACATTAATGTCAAAAGCCAGATGTTTCCTGATGTTATAAACTTACCTTCTAAAATCAAAATACTGATACATGGAATAGTATAGCAGAATAGTAAAGGATGATTTGAACAAAGAAACATATTCCCAGAGCATAATGCAATGGAAAAAGAGCAGTGTGCTGTGTGGAAGACCCACAGCCTTCCTGCATCCATGGACTCAAGTTTTACCCAGTTCACCTCTGTTACATGATGACAGGGCCTTCTAAGCACTATAATTACATAATATTAAACTTTTCTAAGAAATACAGAACCAGCAAGAATATACAATGATGAGTATATACACTGATGAAAGTTAATTTATGTTTTGCTGAGTTTGAAGTTTATTTTAATCCTCATTGCAATAGCTCATTTGTGAAAGTTAATAAATAGTAGTTTGACTTAAACTTCTATCATTCTACCAGTAAAGCCCTTGCTGAAGTCACCAGTGGTCTCTTTGTCAATACATTCAATGAACATATTTAATTTCACCTCTTCTGAGCCCTCAGCCATGTCTGACACTGTTGATCAATCCCTCTCTCTTTAAGCACCTCTCCTTTTGGCTTTTATACTACTACTCTCATTTTGGTTTTCTCCTAACTGGCCATTTCTTCTTAGTCTCCTTTACAGGCTTATCCTCCTCAACCCAACCACTAAGTGGTAGGGTCTTTCAAGGTACAGTCCTAGGCTGCTGCTCTTTTCACTCTTTACTCTCTACTTCAGCAGTCACACTCACACTCAGGAAGATTCCAAAATGTTTATTTACAGACCCAGACTCCTTGCCACCTCCTCTTTGAGATTTTGGACCCATTTATCCAACTGTCTACTTAGACATCTCACAGAAGCCCTTCAACTTGCCTAAAACCATCATCTTTCTTCCCTTAAATCTTGTCTTTTATCCAGGATTTCACTGTCAATGAATGGCACCACTATCTATTCAGTTATATGAGCCAGGAACTAAGAAGTCATCCTTGAGATGTCTCTTATCCCTCACCCCTGTCGTCCAGTCCATCACCATAATCTGTATATTTTTACAGATGTGCCAAGTATTGCACAATTTATGCATTCTAGTGCCAAGTCCCTTTCCAAAGTACTTACCCTGTACCTTTTTATGATGCATCTCATTTTTTTAATGCAACTGCACAATGTCAAAGGCAACAAAAGCAACTGTCTTTGCATGAACTCTCAAAAGGAGCCATTTAGGGTCTCTGCACTTCTTTTCTCTAGGTAGGCAAAAGGGTTGTGATCCATCCCAGTGGGTGCGGTGGGAGTGGTTGTTTTTACCTAACCTTTATTGATCACTTACTTTGTGCTAGTCCCTGAACTAAGCGCTGTCTATGCATCACCTAGTTTAATCAAAACTAGAAAAGTGTCTTTGGGTGACCAACGTGGGCCTGTTGTGATTACCAGCTGGTTGTCAAGGAAACTTAGCCACTGCAGGCCAGGCTGAGCCAGGGAATAGAAAAGTGGATCTCTCTGCCTCTCCCACAAGCAGATGAAGGTTCCATCCCCAGGGCCACCCCACTCCCCGCTACCCAGCACACTTAATGCTTACCCTCCTGGCTCAGCGAGGGCAGTGTGGGCAGCACCTGCCTACCCAGGTCCTGCAGAGCAGGGGCAATCGTGTCCAACATCTCCAATTTCCAGGTGACTCCGTACTGAATCCTCGATGGGTCTCTTCTTTCTTATATGGAGTGTGTACAAAATGATTTTCACACCCTCCAGCCACTTCTCCACGGAGCTTTAGATGTGCCTTAAAAAATATGATGAAAATCTTGAATTTGTTGACTCTTTCTCTTCTTTCTTAAATAAAAAACATTCTTTCTCGCTGTCCCTCCCCACTGCTCTGGCTTTTGGGCGGCTCCCTCTGCAGGAGCCGCTGCAACTGCTGTCCCGCACTGAGTGTACAGACCCGAGCCCTCTAGACCAGCGAGACCCCGTGAGGGGTGAGCTGCAGCCTCGAGGAGGGGAAGGGTATCAGGAAGAACAGGCCCGGCAGAGAGAAGGGCGGGGCGTGTTGCTGGGACGCGAGAAAGGCTTGCTCGGTTGCTAAGGCGTCAAGGCTGGGATTTGACCTCACCCCCTTAGATCCTAGGCAGCTTCCAGGTTGCCTAGGTGATTCGGGAGCTCGAGGCAGCGAGGTTGGTAATAAATAAAAAATATATATATATATAGTTTTTCACTCTGTGACCCCGGGCAGCGAAGAAACGTAGTTAGAGTGGTAGTTTTTGTACCTTGGACAAATCAAGGAATGCCTTTTGCCCAGAGAGATGGATATTTGAGTCCCCAAATCTTTTGAGAGTGCGTTTGAGCTGGAGTTTGTTTCTTGGTTTGCTTTTCCCTGGGCTCTCTTCCTAGGAAATGGAGGACTGGAGAAGTGGGGAGGTGGGAATTGACTTTTTTAAACTACTGTCATTTCCCCTTCGTCTCTACATGTCACCAGTCTCATCCTGAAGAATTTTGTGCATGTTCTCCCCTCTACTAGTAATTATCACAAGCTGAACATCCCTATGCAAACCCCATCCAGGTCAAGAAATAGAATGCCAGCACATTCCACAGATCAGCACCTCATTTCTCCTCCAGTCATTAGCCAGTACATACTGCAGGTTCCTTTTGCCTTTTGAATCTTTGGAATCATATAGCATGTATTCTTTTGTTTCTGGCTCTATTCGAATTCACATCATTTCTTCATTTACACTGTGTGTATTATTCCTTTCTATCAGTATTGCACAATTTATGCATTCCAGTGTTCAAGGGCATTTGAGTTGCTTCCCTTTGAGGCTACTGGGAATAATGCTGCTGCAAACATCCTCACAGAACCCTTTTGACAGGTGTATATACTCATTTCTGATGTGTATATAACTAGGAGTGGATTCATGGGTCATGAGAAATGCATCTGATCAATTCTAATAGATAATTCTAGCTATTTTTTAGTAGCAATATTGGCATTATTGTTCCATATTAAGATAATGAATTTATAAAAACAGTGTTTTACAGTACATTAAATTTTGAATTATAGTGATGATACTTTTAATCTCTAGAAAAGCTGTCTTCAGTTACAGAAGATGGTTGTGGATGCTAATTATTAGTGAAGTTTAGATGGCAAAAGGAAGCTCTAAAAAGAATAAGGACAAAGACTTCTTCCAAGGCCTTATTTTCTTTCTGTCAAATGTCTCTTGACAAAAGAGGCCATATAGATATGTGTAACCCTGTGTTCACTAGAAACTTCTAATGAGTTATAAATATATATATTGAAAATACATACTTTTCAGTTTCTAACAAAACTCAGGCAAATCATGCGCTTCCACTGCTACAGATTTATTCCTTGTATATATTGGCATAATGCATACAAAGATATATGTGTATGCAACATTGTTTGTAATGCTGATTCTTAGAATTGGCCGAAGATGACTTTCATAAGGAATTGGTTAAATTGTGAATACATACATTGAAATACATTTTCAACAGTTTATGTGCTGATGTTGAAAAAATTTCAAATTACAGTAAGGGAAAACCAGTATCAGAATAGTATGTATATATAATGTAATCCTGTTTCCTTCAAATATAGGTATATAAGTATGCATACATATTCATATATATTTTTGTAAACATATGGGATATTTGAGGAAAGATACACACACAAAAATTAACAGTGGTATTTTGAGATCCTGCAAAATTGTGTATGGAGGAGGAGGTGGCATTCCAATAACTTTTCTCCTTTATTTACTGTTTACCAAGAGCATAAATTACTTTATAACATTTAAGGTAATTTACCAAAGAGGAAGAGAGTGTAGTAATTTATGTAAACACTGAAGGAAACAAACAGAGCCAAAATTTTCCCAAGTATTTCAATGTGTATTTACTTTTTTGCAAGCTCCAACTTGCCTTGCACAACCCCCATTGAATGGGCAGTCATTTTTACTCAAGCCCCAAGGCACACACGATATTAAGTGGTTTTTATTAAAGGCAACTTGGAAGAATATTGAAAAAGAAAACACACACACATACACAAAATAACAAAATAAAAAAACAAAAAAAAACTGCTAAGAAAAAAAGTACTCATTACACAACACCAGAATAGAAATTTGCAATAAATAATTTAGCCCACATCCACTGAGTATCTAATTTGTGCCAAGCACTTTGCTAGTTGCTAAAAGGAATATAGACACCAGAAAATCCCTACAGATGAGAAGTTCACAATTTATTTTTCATCATTTTAACAAATATTTATTGCAGGAGGTTCTGAAATCAGGATTGGGTTTCAAAGTCAAAGTGTAAATTGAAAATTAGAGGCTAGGTGTTGTGGCTCACACCTGTAATACCAGCACTTTGGGAGGCTCAGGCGGGCAGATCACAAGGTCAGGAGTTCGAGACCATCCTGGCCAACATGGTGAAACCCCGTGTCTACTAAAAATGCAAAAATTAGCCAGGCGTGGTGGCAGGTGCCTGTAATCCCAGCAACTCGGGAGGCTGAAGCAGGAAAATCGCCTGGATCCGGTAGGTGGAGGTTACAGTGAACCAAGATCACCCCATTACACTCCAGCCTGGTAACAGAGCAAGACTCTGTCTTAAAAAAATAATAATAATAAATTGGATGTAGAAAAACTACTCTAGAAATCCCTTCTTAGGAAGGGACCATGTCAGACACCCACATATGCCATTTCTCAGTTTATAGACCCAGTGCAGTTTCTTCCCTCACACTGGAGCAGATAACTTTCTTCAGGAGAGATGTAATGAAACAGTTGGCTAGAGTTTAGGAAAGCAGTCTTATTTTAAAAATTCAACCAAATAGTAGAATTGTATGTACTCAACACTATACCATGCTTACACTATGAAATGCACTCATGAACTGAGACAGATTGAAAACATAGCACATGTATATCTTCAGTCCCTTGCTTACTCAAGGATTTACCCAGAAACAGACTTGTGGTAGCTTCAGAGTGTCAGCTTAGCTAAGATAGAAGTAGATTTTCCAGAATTCCCTTTCCTATATGATTCTAGGTTAGGGTTAGTCAAAAGAGAATGTGTATGAGATTTGGAAGGCAGAATTAAAGCAGCAGCCATTTGACCTGAAGCCCTGAAGGTCATCATAGGGCCAGGCATTAATCTGCCAGCTCACTGTGTAGGCATGGGCCAGCAGCCTGGCCTGCAGCCCTGTATCTCTGCAGCTCCTGCCAGATCTTCTCATTTGCTTCTCTGAATCTTAGACCAGGTACGTGTGCAGCAGTGTTGCCAAAGGCACCATCTAATCCTGTAAGACACTCACATCACTGAGGTTGGATGCAAGGAAAGATGTAGGTTGCAGTTTGTCCTCACAGGATCTAGTTTGCCTGTGTGTAACTGCCCAACAGGTTCTTCTTGCCCACTGCTCAAATGAAGCCAATTTATCAAGATGGGGGAATTGTAATAGAGAAAGAGTTTAATACAGGTTGGGCTGGCTACACGGAAGACTAGAGTTTTATTATTACTCAAATCAGCCTCCTTAAAAATTCAGAGGCTAGGGTTTTTTAGTTTGGTGGGAAAGGAGCTAGGGGTGGGGAATGCTGATTGCTTGGGTCGGGGATGAAGTCATAGGAAGTTGAAGCTATCCTCTTGTGATGAGTCAGTTTCTGGTGGAGGCCATAAGACCAGATCAGCCAATTTTTTGGTCTGGAATGTGTCACTAATCCATCAGAATGCAGGGTCAGAAAAATCGGCTCAAACACCAATCTTTTTTACAATAGTAATATTATCTATAGGAGCAGTTGGGGAGGTTAGCAGTCTTGTGGCCTTTGGCTGCATGACTGCTAGGCCATGGTTTCCGAGCTTGTGGCTAATTTGTTGGTTTTACAAAGGCCATCTGGTCTCCATGCAAGGAGGGAATTTGTTTCACGGAGGGACTGTTATCATCTTTGTTTCAAAGTTAAGCTGTAAACTCCTCCCAAAGTTAGTTCAGCCTATGCCTAGGACGAACAGGGCAGCTTGGAGGTTAGAAGCAAGATGGAGTTCGTTAGGACAGATTTCTTTTACTGTCATACTTTTCCTATGTCAGATTTTTCTCATTGTCATAATTTTGCAAAGACGATTTCACTTGTGGGTTCCAGATTGTTCTCACCAGTTCTAATCTTTCCTTATTCTTCCCCAGTTCATGACCATCTTTTCTTCCCATTGGCCTTGCCAGCTTTAGGCCCTACACCAGACACAGAGGCCAACACCAGACAGAGATGACTTAACCAACTCTTACAACTATGTAAGGGCCCAGTGCTCATAATAAATTTTATATTTTCTATCACTCTTACAGGTTCTGCTTCTCTGATTGAACCTGAATGATACAGAACGGGCAGTTAAAACTGAAGTATTTCAATTTAAAGTATTCTCTTTAAGTTTTACTTAGACTTGAATGCACATAAATTTTGTTTGTACAACTGCAACTGTATTGTAAAGATTTGTTACCTTTAGTCTATTTTGTGTTGTTATAAAGGACTACCTGAGAAACTGAGTAATTTATAAAGAAAATAGATGTATTTGGTTCACAATTCAGGGTGGCTGGAAGGTTCAAGTTTGGGTATCTGCATCTGGTGAGGGCCTCAGGCTGCTTCCACTCATGGCAAAAGGCCAAGGCAAAGGGGAGCCAGCTATGCAGAGATCACTTGGTAACTGAGGAAACAAAAGACAGGTAGGGGAGGTGCCAGGCTCTTTTTAACGGCCAGCTCTGAGGAATTAATAGTGTGAGCACCTACTCCCTACCTAGAGAGGTCATAAATCTATTCATAGGTTTCACCACCATGATCAAAACTCCTCCCATTAAGCCTCATCTCCAACATTGGGGATCAAATTTCAACATGAGGTTTGGAGGGGACAAATACCGAACCATAGCATATGTTAAATGTCAGGTTTGAGGTATGAAGACAGTGTCATGTGAGTTCAGGGGGAGGAACATTACATCTCTATTAGGCCATTCTTGCATTGCTATAAAGAAATACCTGAGACTGGGTAATTTATTTTAAAAAGAGGTTTAATTGGCTCATGGTTCTGCAGGCTGTATAAGCATGGTGCTGGCACCTGCCTAACTTCTGGGAAAGCCTCAGGGAGCTTTTACTCATAGTGGAAGACAAAGCAAGAGTAGGCTCATCACATGACAAAAGCAGGAGCAAGAGAGAGAGTGGGTGGGGGGAGGAGACACTGAAACAACCAGATCTCGCAAAAACTCATTCACTATCATGAGGATAGCAGCAAGCTATGAGGGGTCTGCCCCCATGATCCAAACACCCCCCTGCCAGACCCCACCTCCAACATAGAGATTACAATTCAACATGAGATTTGGTGGGGACAAATATTCAAACTATATCAACTTCTAACTGGTATGATTGACCTGAATGCTAAAAAAAGAAGCTTGAACTTTATTTGGAAGGTGTGGATAGTTCCTGAAGGCCTTGAATCAGAGGATGACCTAATCACTACTATATTCTTCTGTATTATATTGAAAAGAAGTTTGAATTTCATTATATAAGTAATCTATATATCAGATAACAACTAATCAGAGAAAATTCTCAGAGAGATGAGGGAAAGCTACCAAATAACCAAAAGGATAACCACAGGAAGTCTGGCTAAAAATGATTAATGTGATTGAGTGACAGCTATTTAGAAGCTTTTGACAGATGAAACTGCAAAGATGCATTCATTTTCTTACAACACAAATGAAGAAAAGTCAATTAGATAAGGTGATAAATGAGATTATCTTGACATTAAGCTGTGGAATGATCTCCCAAAGAAAAAATATAGAAAACTCATCAAGTCAGACTATTTGAAAATAGACCATTTCGAGCAGGAGTTAACACACTATCACTATTCTACCTGGACTGTTTGCAGAATAAAAGTTATACAATAGGGCTTTTTCATTTTTAATAGATGTTGTCAATGAATAATAAATATGATAATGATACCCATGTATATAACATTGTCTATTTATGAATAGAAGAGAAAGTTAATATTTAAGCTGTACTCATCTGACCTACCCCTCTTATAAACATTTTGTACCTTTTTTTCATTTCACATAAGCTAAAGTGAGGAATTTGGCATTTGGAGATCTGAGCTCAAGTCTAGTATTAATATAAATAGGTTTGTGTTTATAACTGAATAAAATATTAATATTTCTGAATCTTGTTTGTTGTTAAAGTAGGAATAATGACCATAAATGTTAACAGTATATCCCAATAAACTTAAAGAAATAATGGTAAAAGTAAAAATTTTTGGCTTCCAAAAATTCTAAGCCTGCAGGTATTTGCCCCATTTTACCATAAGTTTATATGACTTTACATAGGCAAAACCAAATGTGTAGTCTATAAACAAAAGAATACCTCTTGACTATTTTTTAAAATGGAGAATACTGATAAATATATTTGTAAAAATTGTAAAAATAAGTTATTTTAGGCAATATATAAGTTGGTCAGCCAATTCACTTCATATAATATACAAAAATTAAAGTAGATCATAGACCTAAATCTAAAAGCAAAAGATATAAAACTTCTAGCATAAAACATTAGATAAAAATATTGTGATCTTGAGGTTAAGCAAATATTTAAGACACAAAGCATGAATCATAAAAGTTAAAAACTTGGCAAGTTAGACTTTGAAAGGCACCATTAAGAAATGAAAAGGAAAGTCACAGAATAGTAGAAAATATTCACACTACAAATACCTGACAACTGGTATACAAAATGTATTTTTAAAATCTCCAAAAGCTTAATAAGATGATTCAGTTTCTTTTTTTTTTTTTTATTGCATTTTAGGTTTTGGGGTGCATGTGAAGAACATATAATATTGTTGCATAGGTACACACGTGGCAGTGTAATTTGTTGCCTGCCTCCCCTTCACCTATATCTGGCATTTCTCCCCATGCTATCTCCCCGCAAGATTCAGTTTCTTTAATGAACAAAATATTTGAACATACATTTTACAAAAGCAGATATACAAATGGCCAGTAAGCAGACAGAAAAGTTTTCAGCATGGTTAGTCATTAGGAAAACACATATTAAAACTACAGTGAGACACCACTTCATTAGGATGGCCACAATTAAAAAGACTGATAATACTAAATGTTAGTGAAGATGTGGAACAATTGGCGTTTAAAGGTGTGAATGTAACTCTAAAGGTAGTTAAATGTAGTTCAAAAAACTGGCAGTTTCTTATAAAGTTAAACATACATTTATCATATGACCAGCCATTCCAGTTCTATGCATTCAACCTGTAGATATTTTAAAAAAAAGGGTTCACACAAAGTGTTAAACGCAAATCTTCATAGCGGCCTTATTCACAATAACCAAAAATGTAAAACAGCCCATGTGTCCATGAAATGGAAAATGGATAAACAAGTAGTAGTACCTCAATACAAAGTAACACTACTTAGTAATAAAAAGGAATGGACTACTGACATAGGTAATAGCATGGATGAACCTCAAAAGCATCATGCTGATAGAAACAAGACACAAAAAATACATACTGTGTGGTTTCATTTATATAAATTCTAGAAAATGCAAACTAATTTATAGTGAGTCCAGCAAATCAGTGATTGGCTGGGGCCAGGATCAGAAGGAGAAATGAACTGCAAAGGGGAAATGGGAAATATTTGGGGGGTAATGGGTATATTCTGTATCTTGAGTGTGGCAGTGATTTCACAGGAGACTACAGCTGTCAAAATTCATCCAAATGTGCACTCTAAATGGGTGCAGTTTATTGTATATATCTTGATGAGGGTTTTTCTTTAAAAGAAGCAACCCAGAATTCTAGGAGAGCAAACTTAAATAAAGTTTAGTTAATTGGTAAGTTGACTAAAAAGTAAAGAACTTACTTGAGGATTTTGACAGTAGACAGAAAACAACATATATCCAGACAAATGAACTTAATGAAATTATCCAAATTGAACCTCAAAAAGGAAAAAGGTAAAAAGAACCTCACACAGTAAGAAATGTGAAATATATAAAGTTTTAGGAAGAGAAGAAAGATAAAAAGAAGTAATCGTTTGAGAAAAATGGCCGATAACTTTCCAAATTGATGAAAGGTATTAATAAAATCTTCGAGAAGCTTAGCAAGCCCCAAATAGGATAAATACAATGGAAATGACATGTAGGTACATAAAAGTCAAACTTATTAAACCAAATATTAAAAAGACAATCTTAAAAGCAACTAGAGAATAAAGACAATCACAAGAAATCCACTGACATCATAATTAAAGCATCCAAGTACAAGACTGTATGTAATGATAACTTTCACGTGCTGAAAGAAAAAACTGCCAAATTTGTATTCTATACTCAGGAAAAATATTTTTCAAAGTCAAGAAAAAAATTTTAAAAATTTCTCAGGTAGGCCAGGCACAGTGGCATACACCTGTAATCCCAGCACTTTGGGAGGCCAAGGCAGGTGGATCACCTGAGGTCGGGAGTTCGAGACACCAGCCTGACCAACATGGAGAAACCGCATCTCTACTAAAAATACAAAATTAGCCGAGCGTGGTGGCACATGCCTGTAATCCCTGCTACTCAGGAGGCTGAGACAGGAGAATCACCTGAACCCAGGAGGTGGAGGTTGTGGTGAGCTGAGATCGTGCCATTGCATTCCAGCCCAGGCAACAAGAGTGAAACTCCATCTCAAAAACAAACAAAAAAAAAGTTATCAGGTAAATAAAATCTAAGAAAAAAGCAGAGGTTGTTCTTTGACTTTAAGGAAAATGATACCAGATAGAATATGAAAGTGGAAAAAAGAATGAATAGCTCTAGGGAGGGTAAATTAATAGATAAAACAAAATTGACTATTGCAAGTAATAATAACTATATCATTCAAGGTTTTAACATGTAGAAATACATAACTAGAAAATCAGAATAAGGCATCAGGCAACAAAGGAATCACTGAGAGATAGGAAACACGTGAGGTAAATCCTGCAATTGCCTCAGCTTACTGCCTAGAGAAAATTTTCAGACTGCAATGCAGGGATGGGAGAAAACCACAAAACCACAGAGAGAGAAAGTTCCAGAGATCTTCATAGGGTCCCCTAAGGTATATAGTTGAGTACTGATTTGTACAAGCATGTGAGGAAGCTACCCATAGCCAGAGAAAAGAACCATCAAAAAGAATCAGAGCTAACAGTGTCCACAGATCACAGAGATCCAGCAAAAGTACCTTTTCTCAACAGCCAGAGTAGAAAACCTCATAATTCATGGGGTGTTGGGTAGGAGTACAAAGAATGGTCTTGGCTCAGTAGTGGCAAAAATTAACCTTAGACTAAATATTGCTTCAGTTCTTCCCAATAGAGCTAGAAGGAAGACCTAAAATTCCCTTTTAACCAACTTGTTTTAAAGTAACTTAACTGCATCCCAAAAGCAAGTTTAATAATACTTACAGGAATACAGAAGTATCAAGAACCAAACAAGGTAAAGTTCATAATGTCTGACATCCGACAAAAACTTACCAAGCATGCAAGGAAACAGGAAAGTATGATCCATAATGAGGAAAACAAATCATTCAATTTAAAAGTGACTCAGAAATGACACAAATAATAGAATTAGTCGACAAGAACATTAAAACAATTATCATATTAGTTAATATGTTCAAGAAGCAAAAATAAAAGATTAAAAATGTTAAGTTGCAACACTGGAGATATTAAAAACAAAGAACTTCTAGAGATTAAAACTACAATGCATGAGATGAAAACAATACATTAGATGGGTTAGTGTCAGAAGAAAGATTGGTGAACTTGAAGAAATACTAAAAAAAATCCATAATGAACTACAGAGAGAAAAATTACTGAAAAAAAAAAGAACAGAATATCAGTTAGCTCTGGGACAATTATAAGGAGACAAATATGAATATAACTGAAGTCCCTGAATGAGGAGAGAAGCTTGCAGACAGAAAAAGAACTTAAAGAAATAATTATCAAAATTTGTCACAAGATAGATGGTGATAAGTGTGTATACTATAAACCCTGTAGTTAACAACTAAAGTAATACAACAAAGACTTATATCAAGCCAACAAAGATAAAATGAAGTCATAAAAAAAAATGCTCAGTTCAAAACAAGACAGAAAAAGAGGACAAAGAGAACAAAAAACAGATAAGACAAATAAAAAACAAATAGCAAGATGATAAATTTAAACCCAATCATATCAATGTTAATGATATATAAATTACCTAAATGTAATATAAGTGGTCTAATGAATGGTCTAAATACCCTAACTAAAAGTCAGAGGTTGTTGAATTGCTTAAAATGCCTAACACAACTATATGCTACCTACAAGAAATACATCTTAAATAGAAGTAAATGGATTAAAACTCAAAGGGTGGTAACAAATATACCATTCTGACGTTAACTAACAAAACTGGAGAGGCTATATTAATATCAGACAAATTAGACTTCAGAGCAAAGAATGTTACCAGAGAATGTCATTTCATAATTAAAAAAGGTCTCAATTCATCAAGAAGACATAAAAATTATAAACATACATGCTCCTAATAACAGAGCCTCAAAATACATGAAGCAAAATCTGATAAGGATAAGTTTAAGGATTAACAGTTTTTAACTTTCTGGTTTTTTTGAGACAGTCTCACTCTGTCTTCCAGGCTGTAGTGCCATGGCACAATCTCAGCTCACTGCAACCTCTGCCTCCTGGGTTACAGTGATTCTCCTGCCTCAGTTTCCTGAGTAGCTGGGACTACAGGCACGCACCACCACACCCAGCTAATTTTTATATTTTTAGTAGAGATGGGGTTTCACCATTTCTACTAAAGAATATTAGTAGTATTAAGAATACAGATGTGAGCCACTGAGACTGATAGTTTTTAATTTTCTTAATGCAAAGACATATCTGTAGCTTATTATTTTATATAAAATTTAAATTTATTACTTAAGATATAATAATATCTTTTATCTTGACCAAGGAAATTAGCCATAGAAAATGACTAAGTAGAAGCAGGTGCAGTGGCTCACACTTATAATCCCAGCACTTTGGGAGGCCAAGAAAGGTGGATCAGTGGAGGTCAGGAGTTCGAGACCAGCCTGGCCAACATGGCAAAACCCCTTCTCTACTAAAAATACAAAAATTTAGCCAGTCATGGTGGGCCCATGCCTATAATCCCAACACTTTGGGATGCTAAGAAGGGTGCATCACTGGAGGTTAGGAGTTCAGGACCAGCCTGGCCAAAATGGCAAAACCCTGTCTCTACTAAAAATACAAAAATTAGCCAGTCATGGTGACTTACACGTGTAATCCCAGCTACTTGGGAGGCCGAGGCAGGAGAATCAGTTGAACCCAGGAGGCAGAAGTTACAGTGAACTGATATTGTGCCACTGCACTTCAGCCTGGGTGACAGAGCAAGATTCTGTCTCAACAAAAAAAAAGAAAATGACTAACTTTATACTGACATAAACAAAGCAAATTACTTCCATATATGTTTATTAAAAAAAAAAAAAAAAAACTTTCCTGCAAAGAAATGCCCGGTTTATATGGCTTTAATGCTGAATTCTTAGTTATAATTAAAGAACAAATAATAGCGATTTACACAAACTATTCCAGAGAATTAAAAAAAGAGTGAACACTTCTGAACTCAAAGACTGGCAAAACATTGATACCAAAATATGATATTACAAGTAAGAAAATTTATAGTCCAGAATCTCTCTTGAACATAGATGTAAAAATCCTAACAAAATATCAATAAATTCGCAGGGTGTGATAGCTAATGTCTGTAATCCCAGCACTTTGGGAAGTCAAAGTGAGAGGATTGTTTGAGCCCAAGAGTTTGAGACTAGCCTGGGCAACATAGTAATATCCTGTCTCTAAAAAAAGTTGTGTACATTAGCTGGATGTGGTGGCATGCATCTCTAGCCGTAGCTACTCAGGAGGCTGACGTGGGAGGATCAGGTGAGCCCAGGAGTATGAGGTTAGAGTGAGCTATGACCACACCACTGCACTCCAGTCTGGGTAACAGAACAAGACCCTGTCTCTCAAAACAAACAAACAAACAATATATATATATATATATATATATATGATAATGTTTTTATTAAATGGTACTTCAACAACTGTATATCCCTATGGGAAAGAAAATAAACTCTAACTCACACCAAATTCAAAAATTAATTGAAGGTGGATCATATATCCAACTCTGAAATCTGAAACAATAAAGCTCTAGAAGAAAACAGAATAACTTCACAGCTCTGGGGTAGACAATGATTTCTTTTTTTTTTTTTTTTCCCTCT
>PVKP010018911.1:0-43413 GCA_004027715.1 Plecturocebus donacophilus | reverse complement strand
ATGTACCACAGGAACACAGAGGGTATCTTAACATTGCTACCAAGGTTTTCTTCCCAAAAAAGATTTTTTTTTTTTTTTTGAAATGGCATCTCACTCTGTCACCCAGTCTGGAGTGCAGTGGCATAATCTTGGCTCACTGCAACCTCCACCTCCTGGGTTCAAGTGATTATGCTGCTTCAGCCTCCCACATAGCAGAGATTACAGGTGTGCACCACCATGCCCGGCTGTTTTTTTTTTTTTTGCTTTTTTAGGAGAGACAGGGTTTCACCATGTTTGTCAGACTGGTCTTGAACTCCTGACGTCAGGTGATTCACCCACCTTGGACTTCAAAGCAGATTTGATCTTTAAAATCCTTCAATGGTAATCACCTGCCTACAACAGGGGTTACAAACACAAATGTCTAGGGGTGTCCAGCAGGTACAAATATATGGTGAAATGGACAGATATAATACATTAGGGAAAGGGGAGAGTTTGTAAACTGTGGTGGGCTGAAGAATACATGCCCTGACTAAAGGGTCAGCAACTACTCAGTTTCAGCCAATTGCAGTGAGACCCAATGTGGCAAGAAGATCAAATAATTTGTTTAAGTTTTAGGCTTTTTTTTTTTTTTCCATAGAGAAGTTGGATGTCTAGAATTTTATGTCAGGCCTGTCCCCTAGTCTTTTGAATGTTTTGATTTTTGTAATTCAAATTACAATTAATGATAATAACCTAAACACATATAGAAAAAAAGCACTATGAAGCCAACTAAAACACATCTGATGGCTTCTGGCTTGTTACCTTTGACCTATAAAAATAGTCACAACTATTTATCAAGACATCCAAGACTTTGCATAATACTTTTTCTTTTAAACTTCTAAGTTTCTGGGCATGGTGGCTCATGGCTGTAATCCCAGTACTTTGGGAAGGCTGAGGGAGGAGAATTGCTTGCATCCAGAAGTTCAAGACCAGTCTGGGCGACATGGTGAAACCCCTTCTCTACAAAAAATACAAAAATTAGTCTGGCATGATGGTGTGTTCTGATAGTCCCAACTACTCAGGAAGCTGAGGTGGTAGGATCACTTGAGCCTAGGAGGTAGAGGTTGCAGTGAGCTGTGATTGCACCACTGCACTCCAGCCTGGTGACAGAGTGAGACCCTACCAAAACAAAAACAAATAAATAATAAACTTCTAGGTCATCCTACACCAAACACTCTGGGGTTTTTGCCAAATGTCTTCACTTTCTGTCTGCAATGCTCTTCTTTCTCTCATCAACTTGGTGAAATTCCATTCCTCTTTCAGTCCCCAGTTTCATGTCAACCACTATTTAATAATTTCCCTTGTATGCTCACAGTAAAGCTAACTTCTCTCTTCTTTTTTTCTCCTGGAACGTTTTGTTGCCACTACTTATAGAGAACTTGTATCTGATTCAAATTCCCACCAGTTATGGGCTTATTTTTCCTTGATTTTAAATTTTTTGTTTGTTTGTTTTTTAATTTCAACCCAACAGATTTTTGTTTTCTTTCATTAAAGCTTAGTTATATAAACTGTAAAGGCCTGCACCATTTTATCCAGAATCCAAAATGATCGGCATGAAGTTGGGCTGTATTACTCTCAGTCTTCTATGTGTCTAGAACCTATTTTTTTCCCAAGTGTTGGTATTCTGCAATATCCTGATAGCATCTATATTCATTTTCTATTGGTCTTATCACAAATTATCTCAAACTTAGTGGCTTAAAACAGCACAGATTTATTATTTTTCACGTAAGAAGTTTCACATTCATCTCAATGCACTAAGATAAAGGTGTCAACAGGGCTGAATTTTTTTCTGCGAGGCACCAGTAGAGCCTGTTCCAGCTTCTAGAGGCTGCCTACATGGTCCCCTTCTGTATTCGCCTGTTCTCATGCTGCTAATAAAGACATTCCCAAGACTGGGTAATTTATAAAGGAAAGAGGTTTAATGGACTCAGTTTCACATGGCTGGGGGAACCTCACAATCGTGGCAGAAGGCAAAGAAGAAGCAAAGGCACATCTTACATGGTGGCAGGTGGGAGAGCATGTGCAGGGGAACTCCCATTTACAGAATCATCAGATCCCATGAGACTTATTCACTACCATGAGAACAATACGGGGGCAAACCACCACCATGATTCAATTATCTCCACGTGGCCCCACCCTTGACATGTGGGGATTATTATAGTTCAAGGTGAGATTTTGGTGGGGACACAGCTAAACCATATCACCTTCCTTGGTCTTCGAAGCCAGCAATGGCAAATTGAGTCTCTGTCGTATTGTGAAAGTGTGACTTGATTTTTATACCTCCCTCTTCCAGGGTCTCACTCTGTCATCCAGGCTGGAATACAGTGTCACAAGCTTGATTCACTGCAGCCTCAACCTCCAAGTTCAAGCAGTCCTCCCATTTCAGCCCTTAAGTAGCTGGGATCACAGGCACTTGGCCACCACACCCAACTAATTTTTTTTTTTTTTTTAATTTTTAGTAGTGATGAGGTCTTACTATGTTACCCAGGCTGGTCTTGAACTCCTGGGCTCAAGTAATCCTCCCACCTCAGCTTCCCAATGTGTTGGGATTACAGGCTTGAGCTACCATGCCTGGCCAAAATTTCTATATTTTAAGGTCAATGGATTAGCAAACTTAATTCCATCTGCAGCCTTAGTACCTCATTTCCATGAAATCTGACATGTTCAAAGATTCTGAAGATTGGACCAAGGATATTTTTGAGAGGCCATTATTCTGCCTATCACCTCATCCATCTGTTAGCAGTTTACTTTGCCATTAAGGAAAATATATGAAGAAGATGAGGAGGAGGAGGAAAAGGAGGAAGCTCTTAGCATCCAATCTTCATAAACCCAAATCCATAAGGTAAAAAATAATGGCTTGTTTTTTTTAATTGACCTTTTTTGGGCCTTATAAATTAGATTGTATAGAGAACATAGGTTACACATGTATCTATGCAACCAAATACATCTTGCCTCAAAAGAGCAATGGATATAAACATATCCAATTGAAAAAACACTTCATCCATTTCACTCTTTTAAGAGTGACCAAATAAGTTTATTCTGTGAAACTACAGATATAAAAAATCAGTCAAAACACAAAAATTTTTAATTGAATAACTGCTTTTAATATTAACCTACAAATGAAATATGATGTATAATCTATTCTATTATGTTTTAAGGAAATATTGCTATCCTTAGTGATGATTAGATTTTTCATATTGTGTATCCATATGTCAATAATAACCTTTGCCAATGTCTCCAGGATAGAATATATCTATGTTATAATAACTCAAACTAATTTCTGCTTCTCTTTTTCTATTTTTTTTTTTTTTTTTTTTGCTTGGTACCATGTAATCTAATAGGAGTTCTCGCCAATTGCAGATTATCTCAGGTTGAGCTTTAAATCAGAACTATCTGCATATTCAGAAACTCAACAGTACATAAGAGGTACAAGTTATTACTACATCTATTATCATTTGAGAGGACAAAAACAAATAAAACTTGAAATACTGCTTGGAAAGAAAGCTATGGTTTGAGAATGGCTACCACTTTCCTTATTCAAAGTCCTCATGGTGGTAATGAATATAATTTCATTCTTAGACTGACTGCTTCCATAGTCATAACATTCTACTTTTAGATAAAATACTTACTATTTTAGAAAAAGTAATATTTGAGACAATTGGTGAACTGCTACTCAGGATACAATGTGAATTAAATAATGTTTTTTAATTGTATGACTCTCAATGGCAAAGACCACAATCACTTTTGCACCAACCTAATAGTAGATTATCTATGTTTACATAAAAGTATTCCAAACATACTGTATTGAAATAACAAATATTCAGCATTTCACAGAATGTGGGTCAGAAATGCATTGATGGTTTAGCCGGGTTGTACTAACTCAGATTATCTCATGAGGTTATAATGAAAATGTCATCCATGGCTGCAGTCATCTGAAGACCTGACTGGAGCTGAAATACCCACTTCTAAGCTCACCCATACAATTATCAGAAGAAGGTCTCAGTTCCTATCTACACAAGCCTCTTCTTAGGACTGCTGATGACATGGCACCTGGCTTCCCCCAGAGCAAATGATTAAGAGAGAGGAAAAATCTACAGTACTTCTAAAAACCGAGCATTGGAAGTAACACATCAACAGTTCTGCCATGTTCTATTGGTCACACACACCAACCCTGGTAAAATGTCCAAGGAGACTACACAAGGGCACAAATACTAGGAGGAATGGATTGTTGGGGTCATCTTCAAGGCTGGCTACCACAGTCCATTTTATAGCCCCCAAGGAATCAAGTTTCTCCCAGGTACAAAATACATTCCCTCCCTCCAAAAGCCTGCCAATCTCATCCCATAACAGTATGATTTCAGAGTCCAGAATATCACCATTTAAATGTGGTTTAGTTGTGAAAGAGGCTCGTTGTGTATAATTGTTTAACTGTAGCTTCTTGATTATTGTTGATTTTAATCCAAAGATTTACAAACAAAAGAAGCAAGTTATTTCCCCCCAAACATGGAATACACAATAGTGGCAGACCTAGGACCACTGATACTGACATTTATAAGGAAGGAAATAAGAGGCACAGAAGTCTCCAGATTATAGCAATTATGAAATCAGCTGGGCACAAGTTGGCAGTTTCCTGATTAGGATGGCAGATCACTTGATTGTACCTGGGAATAATCCTCCATTTTAGCTCCATGCTATGAATCTCTTGATTCCACCCTCTGAGTCGTTCTTCATTTCCTCATAAAGTAGCATGTGTTCACATGTGAGTAGTTTTTTCACTCTCATTATTTGTACAAATGTGGAAATTCAAAGCCTATTTTTTCATTTGTAGTGTCTCTATCCCTTATAGTCTAAGCTTGTGGTGTTTCTGTGAATATGATAATCTTAAATACTTTGTGAGTTTTCTGTGAAACTCACTGGGATTCACTCCATTAAATAAAAGCCACACCCACAAACATCTTTCACAAGAGTCCTTCTCTACCTTTGTCTTCTGCTGAGACAACTATAGGACAAAACTCTTAAGTGTTTTAGATTTATTGTTTGTGAGGATCTGTGAGACACACCCTAAAAAATGCTTATAAAGCATTTATAAACAATTACTCCAGGATACCAGCTTTGATCTTGCTCAATTCACATCAAAAGATTGTGTAGTCTGACCTCGTTCTTTACCAGAAGCCATCAGGTCTTTTATAACCTAGTCTCAAAATCATTACACTATACCTTCTGCTATATTTTATTGCTCACACAGACCTAATATGATTTTAAAAAGGAGAAATCTGTAAGAGATCATGAATATTAGGAAGTGGGGATCATTGGGAGCCATCTTTGAGGATGGCTACTTCAAGAATTATTTATAAACCACACACAGCAATTTATACTTCATGGATAAATGTATAGAGCTCATGTATGTATCCACCTGATGTCTAAATTGATGATGATTAAAATAATAAATTTTCTGTCTGAGTGGAGTTGCTTTATCCTTTTCCAACTTCTCTGGGTCCTCAGACAACTGTCTTTCAATCATCAGTGGCCAATAGTATATAGGTTTTTTCTTTGTATCACATGTCTTCAGTGAACAGGGTAATTGAATCATTACTATAAAAAATTGGGGCAAAAGTCATATGCAGTCTAGCCAAGTCATAATACTAAAACATTAACTTTGACTCCAGTGACTGCTATTGACCACACATTAAAGGTAAAGTTTGGGTCAGCTATCTTTGAACTAATGGAGATGCAAAGGATTGTGTCAAACTGAAATCTCTTTGATCTATGTTCTGCTTTCTTCTTATAGAAGGAATCAAAATGCATTGCATGGGTCCTGCAAACATTCAGTTGATGTCCAGGCCAACAAACAGTAGTCTGTTAGCTTACATTGGCTTTCACAATCAAAAAGAGGGTTGCAAAATGACAGCAAACAATGTTCTCACTGAAGATCCATTTTAAAGGTCCTTCCTGATCCCATTGGAATGTAATCATTTTGACACCAGGCTAACCAAAGTAGCAGATAATGCCCTGCAATAAGTCTTCAGCTGAGCAACTGGCGACATGATAAACACCTGGCTTCAGAAGTTAATAAAAAGCTTGTATTGGCAGCTTTGCTGACCTTTGTTATCAAGGATATATGTGGCTTTGCATGATCATGTCAATGTTCTAAACAAACAGTGATATGGGCAAGTCCAGACGTCTCATGCAAAACACAGACTCCTTGTGCAACTACCCACAAGATTAATGATTGGTTTTAAAGCTAGAAACTCATATTATTTGAGGGAGCTAACCTTTTTAAAGCAATTATCAAATGCCTTATTTGTTTTGGATTCCAGAAACAGAGAGAGAAACAATTAAAATCAAATAAAAGTATCAAGTAAGGCTCTCAAATTGTTGCAATAAGCAGGTGACTTCAGTACATATTAATCAAGCAATTATTGGATCTCAATAACATCAGCTCTGACTTGCTGACTTCCCAAGGCAGCTCTGAGGCCACTGTGGTAGAGCCTTCTTCATTGTGAGCCTGTGTGTATTTGTAGCCACAAATCTTTTTGCTTTAACTCTATAAAGTTAGGAATACGTCGTACTGAGTGGGTTGTGATTTTTTTTCTTGTAACTTCTTGGAACTCTGTTCATTCTTGCTTTCATATTTTCTCAACATATCACACAATAATAAGAGAATTCTCCCTTACTTTTCATGTCCTTCCCTTCCCCTATACCTTCCCTCTTTTTTGCTCTAAGTTCCCCCGCAACTTTTCTCTTTCCACATCCCCTGTCAACATGAAATTCTAACTTCCCATTGCTCCATTCATGTACCTCCTCTATGTGTTCTTTAAAAAACCAAAAATACAAGCGTCTTTTCAAAACTTAGAGGACTTTAAGGGTTTTTTAGAAACCATTTGGTGATGTCCATGCTTTTGTTTTAAGCAAGACTACCACATATTATTGCAATTAGATGAAAAGCTATTCTATTTTAAACAATCTACAGAGGAGGCGATTCTAGTTTATTCTTATTGATGCTCGCTGCTTATCAAATCCATGTTCTCATCCCTGGAAATGGGTATATTTCCTAATTTCCTTTGTAGTTAAATTGTTTTTGTGACTGAGCTTTAGCCAGGGACCATGAATAGAAAAAGTTCCACTCATAGAGCTGGACCATATAAATTTTTCATAAATAGACCTCCATACTCCTCCTCTTCACTCTGACTGGGATAGAGAAGAGTCCAAGAATGACCCTGGAAAACATCTGTTGAAGACAACAAAGCTTCCATCGTTCTGTACTTCTGAATGATTGTGTGGAAAAGTGTCAATCAACCTTTCTTCACCCATCTAGTAAGCATGAGTAACAAATATGTCTATATTGCTTTCAGTCAGAATATGTTTCTGCCTTATTTGTAATAAAAACTAGCATTATTCTAACTAATACGACAGCAGTTTAACATTAAAACTGTCATTCTATGAGGCATGTGTAGCATTTCATTCCACTGATCCAAGCTTATGAAACCAACACTCTCTTTGACATGTCTTGGAAATCTTTGGTGAATAGTATAAAAGGCTTTTTGACTCTTTAATTTCTTGTTATCTTAAATTCACTTTTATTTTACTTATAAGAATTAAGGTCTGTACAAATTTCATGATTTTCTTATCAAATTCTCCACTCATTTTGCATTTCACTACCACTATCACTGTTGTTTTCTTTCTAGACTTTTTCATCCACAATTTAAAATTTTCATACATAATTAAAATGTCTGTTTCCTCTTTCATATGTAAGAATTGGCTAAGAAAAAGTATGAAGGGCAATTTTTTTAAATGTGGAGTCCAAAATGTATATACTACATGACTTATATTGAAAAATTAGCCCACTTTTTGACTTGGCAAAAACACAACTAGCATTTCACTTTATGCAATATCTTGTTTTTAGAATTACAATATTAGGTCTTCTTTTCCAAACACAAAATATCTCTAGGCTGCTTTCTTTTACTCTTTGGTGGCAGGTGTATCAAGAACAGGTTATTACTTTAGTTTTTCTTATAAAAGTAAAATATGTTTGACATTTTATTAGGCCATTCTTCCATTGCTATCAAGAAATAATTGAGACTGGGTAACTTAGAAAGAAAAGTGATTTAATTGATTCATGATTGTACAGGCTGTATAGAAAGCATGGCACTGGCATCTGCTGAGGAAGCTTCAGGGAGCTTTTACCCATGCAGAAGGCCAAGTGAGAGCTTGCACATCACGTGGCAAAAACAGGAGCAAAAGTTGGGGGGCAGGTGCCACACACATTTAAACAACCAAGTCTTGCAATAACTCATTCACTGCTGTGAGGATAGCACCAAACCATGAGGGACCCACCAACATGACCCACCACCTCCCACAAGTGGCCACCAGCACCATTGGGGGATGACACTTCAATATGAGATTTTGGGAGATAACTATCCAAACCGTATCAGATATAAGGAGTCAAGCAATACACAATTCAATAAAATAGAAGTAAAATTTGACTTTCTTTCCTGAGACTGAGTTTATGTAAAGTCTAATGCCAACTGCTCAAAAAAACATGAGCTGCTAGATTACATGTAACAGATATTGAAATAAGGTGTGGTAAACAAAGACAGTGTCCTATTGAAAATAAAGTGTCTGCATTCTTCAAGGACCATGTCAAAGAAAATCTCATTCTTAACATGAGACTGGATATTTGCCCTCACATGAGAGAGAGACCAACTAAATTAGAATGCTATTGCCCAAGAGAGATATAAGGGGAGAACTGGGGAAGGTAGTGGGGTTTTTGTTTAGGGTTAGAAGCATTTGCAAACAGAGATAAGAACTGCTGTGATGCCTACGCTATGTGCAAGAAGGGGAACTCAAACCTTGCTCCAAGGTTGGAGACTGCTAAAAGAGAATGGTTTCATGTTTAGGAAGGAAAGCTAAAAGGACTGCCTTCTGAAAGGAAAGGAAGATAGATCATGTTTGTGTTTGCAGGCCCAGTGTTGGGAAGAGAAGTTACGAAAATTTGATGACTGCATCATATAATGATTCTCTCCAACATGGGGCAAAGGGATGTGTGTATCAGAAGAGTGCAGCTCTTCATGCACTCAGCTGGGATCAATTTGAATGTGTAACCCAGTCTCAAAGAGTTGGGTGGTGACTTGAAATCTCTTTGAGACTGTATTATGACACTAGGGCCTGTTAGGCCTCACTTACCTGAGACCTAGACAAAGAAAGACCGAAGTCAGTCATGAGGATCAACAGAAATGGAATGGCAAATTCATGACCTCCAATATAGAAGTTCACATAAAAGACACAAATTGAAATACAGAAGCAAACATTTAACTTTAAATGGAAGGCCCTCTTCCAGCACCAAAATGAGACTGTCAGCCACAGATGAGGGGTGGGGTGAGCAACAGGAGACCAAGTTCATGATGTTTTTTCCTACCCCTCAATATCCCTCACATACAGAAACTGGCAATGGAACCACATCTTTAGTCTTGAGGGGAAGGGGCAATGGTGTGCTGGTAAATGTTTAACATTTACCAGCTGGTTCTCTAGGAGGAAAATGTGACTTGTAATGTTTGATGATTGCCATAGTGTAAATACTTTCATTAAGGCCAATGTCAAGCTCCAACAGCACATCACTGAACTTTAAGTTGGGAAGAGAGGTACACGCTAGGCTCTTGTAAGAGCTGTCTCAAGCTGGCTTCATCACATTATCAGGACATGTGAGAGCTGTGGGCATAATATGAGATGATTATGTAATGAAAAATTTTAAGAATTAGTAAAAATGAGATCATTTTATTAATTGAAAAGTGATAGCATCAGATTGAGGAGTTTTCAAAGTTTCTGATAGATGTCCAGTGGGAAAGAGGATTAGATACAACACAATTGGTAGCAGTTATCGAAAAAATAAAAGTTGTTTGATGTTTCTAACTTAACAGGTGGGGATTTTTAATCAACCCGGTTATAGAATTCTTGGATACACAGCCAAGCAGTAAACTAAGAGAGGAAATTTGCCAAAGAGGCAGCTCAAAGGTAGCATAGTGGGAGCTAGATGTAAAAGAGTTAAAGTTTCAGTGTATAAGTCTTTAACCTCCTTGGTTTAGTTTATATGTAAGCATACTTTTACATGAAATTGTTTTCTTAATTTCCTTTTTAGATGTTTATTGTTAGTATACAGAAATATGACTGATTTTTGTATGCAGATTTTGTATCCTCTAACATTACTGAATTAACTTACTCATTCTAATAGTTGGTTTTTTTTTTTTTTTTTTTTTTTTTTTTTTTTTTTTTTTTTTTTTTTTTTTTGTATAAAGTCTTTAGGATTCTTTACATGTAAGATTATGTCACCTACAAACAGAGCTCATTTTACTTCTTCCTTCTTGGGTAGTTGCCAGGGGCTGGTGGGAGGAAGAAAGAGAGAGCTATTTAATGGGATAAAGTTTTAGATGAATAAGTTCTGGAGATACAACACACAACATAGTGCCTATATGTAACAATATTATAATATGAACTTAAACATTTGTTAAGAAGAACCAATAACACTGAAGAAAGAACCCAGAAATAAATTAATCTATTTATAGTCAGTTGATCATTGACAAAGGTACCAAGAACATGGAACATAGAAAGGACAGTCTCTTCAATAAATGCTGAGAAAACTGAATATCCACATGCAGAAGAATGCAATTGGACCCTTAATTCACACCATATACAAAAATCAACTCAAAGTGGATTAAAGACTTAAACATTAGATCTAAAACTATAAAACTACTAGAAGAAAACAGAGAAAAAGCTTCTTGACATTGGCCTAGGCAATAATGTTTTGGATATGACCCAAAAGGGCAAGTAACAAGGCAAAAATAGACAAATGGGATTGAATCAAATTAAAAAGCTTCTCCATAGCAAACGAAACAATAAACAAAGTAAAGAGACATCTATGGAGTAGGTGAAAGTACTTGCAAACCATATTTCTGATAAAGAGCTAATGCCCAAAATACATAAGGAACTCAAATCACTCAGTTGCAAGGAAACAAACAATCTGATTGAAAAGGGTATAAAAGACCTGAAAAAACATTTCTCAAAAAGCAATATATAATGGCCAACGCATATATGAATCACTTATATTAGCTCAACATCGCTAATTATCAGGGAAATGCAAATTAAAATCACAATGAGATATCTTTTCACACCTGCTAGAAAGCTATTATCAAAAAGACAAAGAATAACAAGTGTTGGTGAGGACGTGGAGAAAAGGGAGCACTTGTCCTCTTTTCATGGGTAAATTAATGCAGGTATTATAGAAAACAGCATGGAGCTTCCTCAAAAAAATTAAAACTAGAGTCACCATATTATCTAGCAATTCTACTTCTAGGAATACATCCAAAAGAATGAAATTAGTACATTGAAGAGATATCTGCACTCCCAAGTTCATTGTGGTATTATTCAAAATAGCTATGCTATGGAATTAACTCAAGTGTGCACTGATGGATGAATGAATAAAGATGTGGTATAAATATACAGTGGAATACAAATCAGCCTTATGAAAAGAAAATCCTGCAATTTGTGACAACATGGATAAACTTGGAAGACATTATGCTAAGTGAAATAAGCCAGGCACAGGAAGACAAACATTGAAAGATTTCACTTACATGTGGAGTCTAAAAAAACCAAACTCATAGAAGCAGAAAGTAGAATGGTGGTTTCTAGGGCTAAGGCAGAGGAGGGAAAATGAGAACATGATGGATAAAGCAGGTGCAAACTTTCAGTTAAATGGATGAATAAGTTTTAAAGAACTATTGTACAGCATGGTGACTAGAGTTAACAATAATATATTACACACTTGAAAATTGTTAATTAAGAGAGTGGATCTTACAACCAAAACATGATATGTGAAGGGTTAGATATGTTAATTAGCTTGAATCAATTATTTCACAAGATATATATATATATATATATATATACACACATACATCTATATACAGTAAATTGTATACTGTAAATATGTATAAAATTTCTATTTGTCAGATATACCTTAATAAAACTGGGGGAAATCATTAAGAGGATAAATTGCATGTTAAGTGTTCTCACAACACCAAAAAGCAGAGAGAAACAAAACAAAACAACAAACAAGAGAGGCACAAGACAACTTTTGGAGGTAATGAATATGTGTATTACTTTGATTATGGTGATGATTTCATGGGTGTATACCTATGTCCAAACTGATCAAATTGTATCTATTAATGTGCAGCTTTTTGCATATCAGTTATACCTCAATAAAGCATTCTTAAAAAACTGACTAATGGTTGGAATATATTCTTAATGGCTGTGGCTGGGGTTCTACTTCTCATAGGTAATATTGGTTTAGGGGTCCAGCCACAAACTCTTTGCATGGTGGAGATTATTAAGTCTAAAACCAGCCATTCATAACTCTATGAAAAGGGCAAAAGAAAACCCCCCTCCTCCCAGTCTGGAAAGGAGGTAAAGAAATATACTGTCAGCTTGAAATCTTTGGAAGAAAAAAAAAACCAAGCCATGAAAAATAATGTCTAAGCTTAGGCTCTTCACATTAAAACTAATACACAGCTGGTGCCCTCCCAGGGGCTTAGTGACGCAGAGCAAAATCACCTGTGGAGAAAAATGTGCACAGTTCAGGGCATACAAACTTTCCACCAAATATACACCCTCTTGGGATAGATATTACAGATATCTCAAAACACTCAAGGAAATAAATCTCTCTGAGGAATCAATAGCAGACGACAAATAGGAGCAATTGCATCCCCAAGAACTGAAAAAAATTAAACATTATAAAAGAAACTTTAAGAAAAATTTAAATGTTTGATAAGACAAAGGAAGGTATAGAAAAAATAAGAAAAGAAAAGAAAAACATGAGAACAGAAAACTCGGATTTTGTAAAGAACCAAAATGGAACTTCTGGAATAATAACAGTCACTGAACTTAAAAAAACTCAGTGAGTGTGTTAAATAGTAGATTAGACATAGATAACTATGTCACTGGAAGATAGATTTGAGAAAATTATCCAGAAGGCAGTCTGAAAAGAAATAAATGGAAAATATGAAGGGTCCAGAGACACATAGTATAGAATGAGAAGATTCAAACAGCACATAGAAGATCCTCTCTCTTTTGGCCCTAATGCAATCCTTCACCAAATTCTGTTGACTGAACCTCCAAAAAGCTCTGACACCATCACCTTAGTCCTCTACCACTGCTTGTCCCCTGAATTTTACAATAGTTTCTTAATTAATCCTCTCATTTTCACTCTTGTTATGCTCCAGTTGATTCACCACTTAGGAGTCAAAAAGGATGTTTTAAAAACACGAAAGTAGATGATGTCACTCTCCAGCTTACAATTCTCCATTGGTTTCTCTCTTTCTTTGAAAAATTCAAGCTCCTTTGCACAGTTAAGGTAGGCACAACAATGTCCCCCATCCAAAGATTTAGAACCTGTGAATATGTTAGGTCACATGGCAAAGGTGAATAAAGGTTTCAGATGAAATTAAGTTGTTAAATTGGCTGACCTTAAAATGAGGAGAGAATCCTGGATTATCCAGGTAGGCCTAATGTAATCACAAGGATCCTCAGAAGTGTAAGAGGTGAACAGCAGAGAGAGTGAGGGATTGTAAGAAAGACTAAACTGACTTACCATTGCTGGCTGCAAGGATAGAAGGGAGTTATGAGCAAAAAAATAGCAGGCAGAAAAGGCATTCACCTCTAGGCTTTTAGAAAGGAACACAGTCCTGCCAATGTTCTGATTCCAGCCAGAGAGACCTGTTCTGTACTTCTGATTTTCAAAACTGTAGGATCATAACTTCATGTTTTTGTCTTTTTTTTTTTTTTTTTTTTTTTTGAGGCAGAGTCTTGCTCTGTCGCCAGCCGTCAGACTGGAGTGCAGTAGTGCAATCTCGGCTCACTGCAATATCCGCCTCCGGGGTTCAAGCAATTCTCTTGCCTCAGCCTCCCGAGTAGCTGGGACTACAGGCACGCGCCACCTTGCCCAGCTAATTTTTGTATTTTTTAGTAGAGACGGGGTTTTACCATGTTGGCCAGGATGGTCTCGATCTCTTGACCTCATGATCTGCCCTCCTTGGCCTCCCAAAGTGCTGGGATTACAGGCGCGAGCCACCGCACCCAGCCAACTTTATGTTGTTTTAAGCCACAAAGTTTCTGGTAATTCGTTACACCAATAGAAAGTGATACCACAGCTTCCAGGGGTCTGCAGCATTTGGCCATTGTTCCCCTCTTCAGTCCCCCTGGGGCATTCCCCTGCTCATTGTGCTCTGGCCACCTTACCCTTCTTCTGCCCTCTATGCTGAGCTCTTGGCCAGGATTAGAGCCTTCTTATCTCCGTTTCCCTCCGCTTCAAGTACACTTCACCTGGTGTCTTTGTTCATGTTCTCCCAGAAGTAAACCTTGATATAAGTCTTTGAATTCAAGTTATTCATTTGGAAGGTTGTCTCAGAAACACAGGTAGGGGAATAGGAGACTGGGTCAAGGGAAAACAAATAGCCAATAAAAAAACACTAATGAGATGGTCACCACTATAGACAGCTGGAGTTTACTTTGGCTGGGGAACTATATAATACAGTATAGACCAGCTCTATTTGGAATATCACTGTATACACAGCACCTACTTTAGGCACTTAATAGATATTTGTTGCATGAATAAATAGAGAATAAATTAATAAACCAGCTAGCACATGAATAGTGCTCTCTATGTGCTATCTGGAATGTGATGAACTTTAATAAATTTATGCTGCTTTGCTATATTTGCAAATTTGTTAATTCCGAAGTCATTTTTCTTCTATATATGCTATGTAGCCTCAACATAGTCACTGAGACTATTTAATCACAATGCATTGATGTCAACTGAATTTGTAATGTTCACTACAAGAGAAGGAGTGGAAATGAAGGAGCCTCTATGATAACTTGGAAAATCTTTCAGTGTACACAGAGGTTGGAAAATGGGGATATACTAAGCTGGAGGGAAGGGGTATATGTTCAATGGAAAAATTCCCTGAGTGATTTTGATATGTGCCTTCTCCTTATGAAAATGACATGAAACAAGCCAAATCATTCTCACAATTTCATTATTTATTTCAAGTAATTATTACTTTGATTTTATTTTTCAAATAATCACCTCTTCTGGGCGTAAAGCACTTGCCATCACCTTTCCAGTTTGAAATTCTTTTTTGCAGCATTTAAGCTTTTGATCTTATAAAAGCATTGACCATTTTTTATGCCATCAAAGCAGCTTGTTAAAATCATGAACTAAAGTGTTAAAGTGTCATTCTGTTAAAAGTCTCACAGACACTGTGTGGCATGTGGCTTCTGCTCACAGAATTATTCAAGTAATGGTACTTGAGTATTTATTTTATACATGCTAGGAATCAAAGAATACCAAATAACAACTATACTGAATAACAGTAAAGAAATAAAGATTCATTCTATATTTTAATTCTGTATGAGATGTGTGTTTTGGGGGAGGGGGCAGAGAATAAGAATTAACTGAATGAATTCTTCAAGCTGTTCCTTACATGGAAAGCATTGTCATAATGGGTCACCATTAACCACGGGAGTATACTGTATTTTTTAGGTATATTGGGATGGACATAGAAATGAGACCTACTTTGTTAAGTCAAGCCAAGATTACTGTTTTTAGCTCAGTAGTGCATTGTGTAACACTAGTCTGACTTGTAATGTGTTCAATAGAAAACCAAAAAATTATACTTTGTCCTCTAACATATAGTCTTTGTGAAGAAAAAAAAAACAAGCTACAAATAATACAAGCCATCTAGAAAGATGGCCTTGAGATCCTCAAGAGATGGGCTGAATATATCTGTCAGTTTGTTTGTCCACTACACTCCTTATGGTGAACTTTGAGCTAATTTTTAATGGTTCGAATTGTGACATAAGAAATGATAAACTCTTCCTCTTCTTGGAGCCTGTGGCAGACCAGAGATCATGAAAAGTTTATGTAAATAAATGTGCCACTCACTATTAAAGGGAATTCTAGATTCCTCCCAGTTCATTTAAATATGAAAATATATTAGAAGCTGTAGCACAGACTTTAGTTATTGAGGCCCCAGCATACTTTAATTATTGATTGGCTTTCATTAAAGAAAGAGAAGGTAGACCTCCATCTTCCATAAAGCAATAGACTGGCTGAAATGAAAACGAAAGCCCTACAAAAAAGTAAGGACCATTTTGGTTGCTGAGGTGATGAAAGAAGGCTACTGGGGCAGGTGGTAGTGAGGTCAAGTGGTCTAAGGTGGCTCAGCGCTCAAGAGTGGAAATATTTGTGAATGTCTAATGATAAACTAGAGAGTGAGAGAGGAAGGGCATACGTTACTAGTTACCAGTTCTCTTAGGAGCTAATGTGGAAACCGTACAGAGAAACCTTTTAGTGGAGTGATTCAAAATATATTGGTGCCTTCTGACCATCAAGGTTGTCCTTTTACTGGGGCTGCTGATCTCTTAACAGCATGATAAAGAGTAAGTAATACTGGAAGGAAAGAAGCTGTTCTATCAGAGCAAAGGATAGGGAGAGAATTCATAGGGAAAGGCAAAAGGCAATTCGATATCAGAAGCCTTCTCACCACTTGCTAGCAATTAGAGGAACACATGTTTTGCACACTTAGCCTTACTAATATTCATATTTGCAGGTCAGTTTGAGTGACAGCATTTCTGGTCTGTAGAATACATTCCTCTAGGTGTACCTCAAGGAAAAAGAAGTTTGCAACAACAGCATTTCTTTTTCTCTCATCTGGTTTAGAACTGGTGATTCAAAAAAAGGAATAATCACTATGCTTTCAGGGATCATTTTTATAGTTCATTACTAGAGAAGTTCCTCTGAACGTGCAGAGCAATGGAAACCATGAGGAAGAAATGCAGTGTTCTGTCCTGAGTGTGAAGCTGGCTCTTGGTGGTGCTTTGCTGCAACTACCACTTGCCACTGATGACCGTTTTTGTCTTCCTCTGGGACAGTGAGGGAAAGGATGCAGTCTGAATGGTTATCATTGAAAGCAAGAAAGAAAGAGAGAGAAGAAAGGGAGAGAAACAAAGAAGAAAGAAAGAATGATAAGAAAGGAAGGAAGGAAGAAAGGAAGAAAGAAAGAAAAGGAAGAAAGGAAGAAAGAAAGAAAAAGAAGAAAATAAAGAAAATAAAGAAAACTACCAGATGTTTCAGTGTTAGAGTCCACAGTTACTAATATCCCATTCCTACCAGTCTCTGAAATCACATTCCCTGGATGTTTTCCTGAGTTTGGATACTATACCTACTGACAGTTATTCTGCAAAGATAAGAAAGGAGTGACACAAAAGAACCCTGACAGCCTGAAGCCACTGAGAGCCTGTCTCTGCTGGCAAGTAAAGCATTCCTGATATACTTAATTAACTAATACCATTAAGTATTACTAATTAATTAATATATTATTATAATTTTGGTTATCAACAATAAATCTCTGCTGGTTTAATATACAGATAATTGATTGATTTGTCTCTTTAGAAAGCTCTCTGGAAGAAGCATAAACCCATGAGGTCTAGAGGGAGCAGATAAAATGGCCAGAGTGGTGAACATGACAACAGAGTTAAGATAATCAGCTGCATCTGAAGAAGTCCCCAAGCAGAAAAGGATCTAGCAGAACAGGCTGGTATTTTTAAAACATTGGCTGATCCTTAACTCATTCTGTTAGACATTTCTCTTTGGAATAGACTGGAGTCTTTTGGGCAGAGATGTAAGCAAGGCAAGAAGGGCTGGGCATGGCATCCTGGGTGTGGGTAAGAGGAGAGCATCCCAGCCAGATGCTGTGGCTCACGCCTGTAATCCCAGCATTTTGGGAGTCCAAGGCGGGTGGATCATGAGGTCAAGAGATCAAGACCATCCTGGGCAACATGGTGAAACCTGTCTCTACTAAAAATACAAAAAATTAGCTAGGTGTGGAGGCGTGTGACTGTAGTACCAGCTACTTGGGAGGCTGATGCAGGAGAATCTCTTGAACCTGAGAGCAGAGGTTGCAGTGAGCTGAGATAGTGCCGTTGCACTCCAGCCTGGGGAAAGCGAGACTCTAAAAAAAGGTGAGCAATCCCTTCTCATAGGCTCCCTTCCTGAGAGAGTTGCAATAATTCTGTGATGCTTCCCAGTTCTCACAAGAATATTAGACAGCACTTACCTTGCCTGCAGCCCCTGCTTACTTTGAGCTTCGCATGTTTCTTGGAACCATTGCCAAGGCTGGTTAAACTAAATGTCAGTCATTGTTTTCCACTTGCCCTGCTATCTACTGTTCTCTGCCCATGCCTCTTCCACCTGGAGCTTAGATTCCTACTCAGGAAAGGAAACATAGAGACAGAGAGAGAGAGAGAGAGAGAGAATGATGAAGAGGAGGTGTTCTTATTTGCCCTACCTCTGTTTACTACAACAACTTTTTAAATGTGGCCTTAAACTACTTCCTTGAGTTAGATGCCTATGTAAATATGTAGGAACCAAAGCACCTCCTGTGACTCTCTTCTATGTGGAATTCCCCTTTGTGAATAGTTGTAGCAATAGCTGATAGATGTGTATTCCAGTGAAGGGAGATGGATAGTGATTTGTATAAAGGGCCTTGAGCAAGAAGTTACAAGACCGGTTTTCCATCACAGCTCTGCCATATGACTCAACGTCAGCTTTGGTCTATTTAGTGATTCAATAAATATTCATTGAGCACCTGTGACACTGTAGGCACCAAGTTGCAGTTTGCACATCCAACTAAGGATAGTAAAACAGGTAATTAAAGGAGTTTTATAGGATAAGCTTTATAACCTCAATTTTGTTACAAGTCTATGAAAAATCAGTCAAACATAAACTACAAGAAATAAAGTCTCAAACTCTCCATTTCTGAGTCTAGGAAACTATTCAAGTCATGTGTTGACTAGACGGGTGTAACTAAACTATGGTTTGTGAAATACCAGGAAAGAATGTTTCCTTGGTTGAGAGCAAGAATCACCCGACAATAAGACAATGTTTCATGCCTTCATGAAAGCCAGGGTGTGGTACTGAGTCCTGGTCTATCAAACAGGAAACACAGCTTCTATTAAAGAGAGGGAACTTCTTGTGACTGATTGCCTAACCAACCAGGCTTACACGTGGTATTGTTTATTTACCATCTCTACTCTTCACTGTGAGCACAAAATTTAGCTCAATTAATTCCAAGACCTACAGACAAAACTCCCCAATTAGAGGGATACAGACTTAGCATGTGCCATAGAACTGTAGCGTCTAGGAAGTAGATGTTCTGAGATATTCAATCACCAGGTAAGGCTTATTGATGTGCTTAGGGCTGCTTTTAGTTATTTATTTATTTATTTATTTATTTTGCTGTTACAGAACGAATTATGGGAATAATCAGCTAACAGAGCACATCTTTCTTCTATGGTTGCAATAACAAGAAGTGGGAGGAGGAGAAGGAAAAGAAGAAAGAGTAGGAAGGAGAGGAAGAGGAAGAAGAGGAGAAGAAAAAGTGCCACCACCACTGCCACCACCAGCCTGGTGAATCAGGTAAAAGAGAAACTTCCAATAGGTTGACATGAAAGAAAAGTGTCATTTAGGATCGGTATCCTAGGTGTATATTTAAGTGCTTTACAGATGTGCTGTTGAGTCCACTGCTTTTTTGTTGAAAGAATTAAAACCTAGCAATGTTTCCGGACTCCTTTTTGACTTGACTCTGACACATACTATCATGTGTGAGTGGATTACTCATTTATTCTCTTTGGATCTCAGTTTTCTAAAGATAGATAGAGAAAATTGGCCTCCATCAGTAATTTTCCTTTGTGACTATTGCATTTTTGACTTTGCTAAAATAAAGCTTACAAAATCAGACACTGATAGAATTCCATCACTGGGCTCACTTTAAAGAATAAATGAGATGACATGGGGAAGGTTCTTATGCTTGGCATATAGGAATTGGTTGGTGAAGTAAGACCACTGGGCTGTGCTTGCTTCTCCTCTGATGCCCATGGCATTATCACCCCATGTGTTCTCTCACAAACTAAATCAATGTTTTAAGCATGTGTCTGAAGGTCAGTGAGGCACCTAGTTCCCCTCCACAAATATCTGTGTGGATTGTTGGCTAGGGGATAGGCAGAAGTAGGAAGTCACCTCTCTGGTCATTTCTCATGAAATGTTCTGATCTCATTGGATTCTCAGTCTCTGCTCTGTGTATCTGCCTCGGCCACTGCTGCCCTGCATGTGAACTTGTAAATTTTCCTTGAAAAGGAAACTGCACCCAGTGCTTTCTTCACACATGTGCATGATACCTAAACACTCCATTCCTTTTCTCCCTTGAGTTCCATTAGTACAAAGCAATTGGACAAAGGAGGTTTTCAATGGAAGGTTCGGATTAATGGAGGGAAATATCCACGTACACTAGCACAATATGGGCACTAATTTAAGATGGAATACTAAACAATACTGCTCTAAATTCACAGCATTGGGAATGTCTCATAGGTAGGTTCTGATCCCTCTGGGTTTGTCTCCTTAGACCTTTCTCTCTCCCTTACTGCCTTAGCCTTCAAACTTCCAAATTTCTCATGAATTAGAGTTTCATTTTCTACCCCCTACTCTATTGAGCTCAGATGATCTGCTAAATAAGAACCAACTATGCCATGTCTCCACAGCACAAAACACAGGGAAAAGCTTTGAAATTATAGTTTCTCCTTCAATGTGATTACATTTTTAGGCTGAGCTCCCATCTCTGTAGACAATTTAGAGAAGAGGGAAAGGTATAAAGGTATAAAACCATTATAAGTCATCTCCCTTCTTCAAGAGACCTATTCCAACATATGACTTTCTTTTCTACTTCCCAATATAAATATTATCATTGTCCATTTTATTGTTGTATTATCTATCCTGCTGACACCCAGCACTTAGATTAACAGTGCGCTGTTCTTCTGAAACAAGAGATGGAGACCCTGCAGCCCTACACGCTAGTTCCTCAGTCTAACTTCTCATGTTCCAGATTATCCCATGGGTATTTCAGTATGACCAAAAGAGCAGTTCTTCTTAAACCATGTGAGGAAGGAACGCTTACTTTTTTTTTTCCAATTTCTCAAGGATTGACAATTTTGTAAAATCAAAATATATTATCAGAAAATAAAATTAAAAACAAAAGACATGCAAATTGAATCCCCAGGTTTTTATAAATTGATTATGAGATGCAAAAGGTAAAATAACTGTCAAATTGCTAATATAGGTTTCTAGATGCATACTCTTGATTTCCATGCTCATGTTTATGCAGTTGGGTTAACAATGGTTCGTGGGATCGGTTGATTTCTGAGTGTACCTACAGCTCTAAAACTGTAGCATTCTCTTATGAAATCTTAACGTTCTCAGGTCTGACATGAACAGAACCACAGTAGGTGTGGACATGCAAGCTAAAGGAAATGTAGTTGTTAAGCATCTTTCCAGCTTGCCAAGTTGTTATGAATTTATTTCCCACATTAAGCACAGTGGTGTCACATTGATGTACAATACCAGTGGCTCTTAGGCAGCACAGAAACTAGATGACATTATTTCAATTTTTGCTAAAATGGTTTACTTCCCAGAGCATGTTGGGTTTTGTTTAATATATTCTGGATCCTGTAATAATCTAGCATAACCAGATTTGTTTGTATGGAACTCAGTTATTTTTTACTTTTTTATTTCTTGAAAGCTGAGTAATTTTGAAAATAATACAGAGTATAAAGAACAGGCCAGGTGTGGTGGCTTATGCCTGTCATCCCAGTACTTGGGGAAGCCGAGGCAAGAGGATCACTTGAGGCTAAGAGTTCAAGACCAGCCTAGGAAACAAAGTGAGACCCGATCTCTGCAAAACAACACAAACAGAACAAAACCAAACAAAAATCAGCAGGGCATGGTGATACGCACGTAGTGATAGTTACTCGGGAGGCTGAGGCAGGAGATTGAAGCTGCAGTGAGCTATGACCATGTGCCACTGCACTCTAGCCTGGGCAACGAGCAAAACCCTGTCTCCTTTAAGCAAACAAACAAAACTTAACAAAACACAGAAAAAAACTACGACTACTTCTAGTGAATCTTCCTCATAAATCAACTACTTCCAAAAACTTCAACAAGAGAGTATCTTAACCTTAAGAATTCTGGCATTTAACAGACTGTTGAGAGTTTTCTTCCTACCTGTGTATTTGTTGGCAGTAAGTACTAGGATGGAAGGCATAGGGCAGGGACTAACATATCTGTTCTTTAGTGGGCGTTAAATTCTGAGAGGAATCTGTGGAGGCTTTTCTTGTGGTACCATCTCATCTTCCAAACTTGACCTCTTCCTGGCTCTTCAATTTCTACTCGCAAATTTTCCAGTGGTAGAAGAGTTGGAAGAAAAGAGAAAGATCTGGTTCAATTAAGACTGAGTGGAGCGTTGACACATTTCAATTCTTTCCTTTTTAAAAATTCACTTTAAATTCAATTTAACTGTCTAGCTTAGGTTTTCATTTTTAAAATGGACTTGGGGGCAGGTGATTCCTAACTTCATTATAAATACTTTTAGACTTGCAATAATTTTATCCCATATTAGACTTCTTTAGCTTAGCTAAGAAACATAAATCTGGTTTGTTCCTAACAAATTGTGTTTTGTATGCTCCACAAAAGACCTTGTGATGAAGGAGCTCAGGTTTAAGAAAAAGCCCTCTTCCCCAGTTCATCAGGTCTGCAGGAAAACTCGAGATTTCAGTTGTAGATCAAGACTTAACATATAGACTTCAACCGTTCTTTTACCATTCTTTGCATCTTTTCAAGTGACCCATGTCTTTCTTAAATATGGTGCTTCAGATTAAACACTCTGTGCATGTCAGATTCAGTTTAGTCCCCATTTGTTGACCTCCTACTGGGTGCTAGATGTTGTGTTAGGCATTGGCAATATAAATTTGTCCCTTCCCTTGAGGATTTCATGGAATTTCATCTGTTTATTAATTTTTGTCATTGAAGGTCTTATCCATGTCTGTAAAATACATAAGTAATTCTCACCAAAAATATATTTTTAAAAATTTATTGTTATTTTTGCCTATTTTTATTAAGGATCTTAAAATACCAGAAGTTCAAATAATGATATCTTATTTAAGACAACTTTCTTGTTTCACATAGACTGGGTAGGGCACTTCTCTTTTGCACGTTCATAGTACTATGCTTAAATATAACATAGTATATTTGCATATCTTTATAAATGACCTCTTTCTCTAGCATCCTTACTAGACTATGAGCTTTCTGAAGATAGGGCCTGTGTCTTAGCCATCATTGAATCTTCAGAACCTAGAACATTTCCAAGCACACAGTAAAGCTCTATAAATTTTTACTGAAATACTAAATAAATAAAAGAAAGAAAAGAGAAACTTCATTTATTTGGTCTTCAAATAACTCATGGCTAAGCTGCCATTGAAAGTAGGACCTTTATAAAATCTGGCTATGTATTCATTCAACTGCCAGGAGTTTCATGTTGATTTAATATGAAGAATCAAAGAGCTCTTTGAGACCGGCATCTCACCTAACTTACCTTCAACATGAGTTTCTTGGCTCTGAACATTTGATTGCAGCAATGTAGCTGTGACAAAGTGCATATAGCATTAATATAAATCAATTTAAGCCCCCACCCCTATGCCACCCCACTGAAGCAGTTTTCTGTTATATTTGAGACACCAAATATATAGAGTCACTTCCTGGCTCTATCATATGTTACCTGCATGACCTTGGGAAAACAGCAATTATTTTGAGCCACTTTCTTCATCTGGAAAATGGGATAACAACAGTTACTACATACTGCTGTTGTGGGTGATGTTGAAAGATAAACTTAGGCACATTGATGTTTTAAAGAGTTTATTTAAGCAGATAGTGATTTCCCATACCACAAGTAGTTTAGGGCACCACTGAGAGAACCCTAGGGGAAACATTTTGTAGGGTGGTCTTGGGAGTCAGACAGAGAGAACATTCGATTGGTTAAGATGGCAAGTCCCTAGTTAGAGGTTAGTTGGCAGTTTCCAATCCTTAATATTGCTATTGCAATTATGGTAATTTGTTGATTTTGCTTAAAAAATTAGATGATAGCACATTTGAACTTAAGCTTAGTGGTTAAGCTTACATTTCCTTTTCCTAGCTATGACCATTCACTCTGGGTTGGCTTTCAGTTACTTATGTTGGAACCCAAAGCATGGGAGCCCTCTCAGCCTAATAGCCCCCCAATTATTATTATTTTTGACAGTAGTTAGAAGTTTGTATTTATAAAATGCTTAAAACACAGTCTTGCACATAAGTGCTCAATTAATGTTAGCCATTGTGAAAGAAGATGTTTACATTGTTCTATAATGGCATTTATTTTGCAATTATTAAACGTCAAAGGAAACACTTTCTGGAATTCGTTCTTCACTTACAAATGTGCAGTTGCTACTAATTGCAAGTCTCTGTAGCTCAGCTGTAGATTCTTCAAAGGAAATAAAAAGTGTAAAGCTCTATATGCTGCTTAGGGTGGCAGGGGAATTGGAAAATGGTCTTCCTTAGTGATCATAGCAGTATCAATCAATATCTGGTGGTTACAACTGAGTCAGCCACATGATTTCATTGAGCCTTCATAACTGGTATAATTGTTCATAAGCAAACTCCCTCTTCTGCCCCCTAAAGACCAGATCATATAATTTCTGAAGGGTATTATTCTCTGACCTTTATTTCCTTCTATTTTTCAAGGTGAGCCAACACAATTCATTTTAGATTAAGCTAAGCACAATGGCAATAACTAAAGTAGTAGTATTAGATATACTTGATTCCATTAGCCTTTAGGATAATTTCTAAAATGCTTCAGTGTTTGATATCAGAAAAGGTTAAGACTTCCCTAAGTTCTCTGAATTCATACTATTTGACATACAATTATCTCACAGTACTGAAAAACACTAACTGCATCTAGACTCAAAAACAAGCTAAAAATGGTCAAGGAATTTTACATTTGCCAAAATATATAATACAAAATTGAGAATGAGCTGCTTGTGTGTTCTCAACAGAGAAGGAATTTTTTGACTCACTCTAAAAACAAGTTTTCATGATTGCAGTTACTGCATTTTTGTGCGAAATAATTGCTGGTTATTTCCTAATGAGTTCAAATGTGCTTTCATCTAATTTTTTAAGCAAAATCAATGATTACCATAATTGTAACAGCAATATTAAGGATCACACAATGCCAACTCGTGTAAGGAATCTGTTTTATAGCAGATTTCAATTACCATAATTCTGTTGAAACTCTCAAGGTCTATCTTACTGCTAGTAACTTTCTTCCAAAAGAAATCTTTGTAAAGACGAAAAACTTAAAATGGTACCACCAACTTCTTGGGGATTCACAACAAATGAATCCATCACTCATTTGATGTGGGGGCACATGTGCTTATTCTGTATTTAAATTGGCTGAGTTTTCCCTGGAGCAGATTTACTGAAGCACCTACCCACCAACATCTAATTCAGAAAGTTTTTGGATGTCTCTTATTGTCTAACTTTTCATTTTATGGATTGCTAGATGCTGGACAATCTCTTACTTGCTACCAAGGACTAGAATTTCTCGTTCCAAAGAATTATGTGCTGGGTTTTTAAAAAACTGTATTGAAATACTATCCCTCTGCGTCTCTGATATGATTAAATAGGGTCCAGAGCCTATTCATTTGCTGTTTGTTTTTAGCTCTAGAAAATGCACTGCGGCTCCCGTTTACTCTTTATAATATTTTCAATAGACCATGAAACTTATTGAAAAAGAAATGTAGTGGCTTATACAGCCAGTCGATAACAGTATACGAAAGATTCCCAACTAGACCAGAGTATACACATTTCTACAACTCAGAGATCATAGTTGTCTGTCTTGTCTCCTGAAAACTAAAAGTAATTTTAACTACCACATATATACTGCTAAATATGCAAATAGGCAGGTTATTATGAGGCTTAAAGTTGATATTTTTTCAAAAATATTTTAAATATTATAAATTAAAATCACAATCAGTGTTACCTCTAAGACATTAATGTCATGTTGATAGTCTGTCTAACAGAGTACTGGGGTTTAGAAATTTGCATGGAGAACTTCTATGAAATCTTCCCTTTTGAACAGTGGAGCACTTCTATGAAACCTTTCCTTTTGTATAGTGTGAGTCAAGATGGCCAGGGGGAAACCTATGTTAATTCTAGCTAAATAATTATAAGCTTGCTTGGCTCAAAGTACATTGAAGTTTACACACTGAACTAAACTGTATCACTGGTGCAGTTAATTAGAAATCAAGCGGCAACAGGAGGCCTAAGGTAAAGATCATCCAAGAGCTCAGTGACACCGGGGAACACCGAGGGGTGGGTGCAGAGCAGGCAATACTGCTGTGGTCCCGCGAATGTCTTCTCAGCATGGAGACTGTGTCAGGGTCTGTTAAAAGAGGGCTTATGCAAAGATCTCTGAGAAGGGAGGCAACCTCTACTCACGAGATCCGGGAGGGTCTTTGCAGATGGGAGCTGGCAAGAAGGAGAAAAGCCTTGCAGGGCAGAGATCACAGAACGTCCCAGGCTTTGCCTAGGTTCTCGGAATATGGAGTGATTTTAATTGCTCTATGTCCTCAGTGCTGGAGAGATAAAAGCTCTCTGATGCATTGGGTGTGATCAGAGCCGGTGGCTCCTCATCCGCTATACTTCTGATGCAGCTGCACCCTGGTAACAGTCGGTAATAAACTCAGAGTACTAGTTCAGCATGTCTTAGAAGGATCTCAAGAGCTCTCTGCCAGGCTATCTTACCTATCCCTTCACCCTCCCCTTCCATGCCCATAAGATCAATGAAATTATGCACATAATAAAAGTGTTTGGAGCCCAGAGCTTGAGGCCAATGTGGTTCCCACACTTGCGTTGGTCCCCTGGACACATTTCTACTCTTGTGTCTCTGTCTTTATTTTCTTTTCTCAATCCCTCATCACTGCACAGACTAGGGGAACCCACGTACGGGGATGGGGCTGGTACCCAACAGAATAGCAATAGAACTATTGTAAACAATGCAATTAATTTCTCAAATAGGTGCTGTATTAACTTTGTATTCTTTCTGTAACCAATTATCACAAATTTTATGGCTTAAAACAACACAAATTTATTCTTACATTTCCATTGCTTAGAAATCTGACACCAGTCTTTCTGGGCTAAACTCAAGATATCAGCAGGTTATATTCTTTCCTAGAAGATCTAGAGGAAAGTCCATTTTCTTCCTTTCTTCAGCTTCAAAAGGCTGCTTGCATTCTTTCATTCATAGTCTTCTTTCCCCATCATAAAAGCCAGAAATAATACATTTCTCTATCCTCCTGTAGTCACATTTTCCTCTGACGACATCTCCCTCAACCATGAAATGTTCTGTAATTTTAAGAACCCATGTGGTTAGATTTGGCCCACCAGGAATCCTGTACAATCTTTCATCTTAAGTTCTGCAACATAATCATATCTTTAAAGTCCATTTTTGCCTGGAAGGTAACATGGTCACAGGATCTAAGAGTTAAGACATGGACACTTTTAGGGAGCAATTATTTTGCCTACTAAAGATACTATCTTCATCACTAGAAAAGATTGAAGCATAATGTATAATTACCTAATGAGTACTTCCTGTCTGGGGCACAGACAAAACCAATTCACTGAGACCATGGAATTGCAGTAAAAAAAGAGTTCAGTTGACACAAAGCTGGCCACATGAAAGATGGAGTTATTACTCAAGTCAGTCTATGACTGCTCAGAGGTAAGGGGATTTTCAAGGATAGTTTTGGGTTATCAGGAGTTGGGGAGTACTGAGGATGGAGCACTGAGAAAAAGAGGTTGGGGGAAAATAATTGAAGAAAATTCTTGAATGAATAACAGACCCCAAAGCACAGATCCAGGAAGCTCAGATAATACCAAGAAGATAAGTACCCTCAAAGTACACACACACACACACACACACACACACACACAAACACACCCCTAGACATATCATAGGCTAACTTCAGAATGTCAAAGACAAAGAGAACTCTCGAAAGAAGCCAGTGCAGGGAGTGGATAAAAACCTTACCTATAGAAGAGCAATGTAACAATTATAGCAGACTTCTCATCAGAACCCAAAATATAACTGCAAACAAGATGAAAATGAATGGAAAATTAAGTGTTGAAAAAAATTTACCAACTTAGCATTCTATATCTAGCAAAATTATTCTTCAAAATGAAGAAGAAATGAAGATTTTCTCAAGCAAAAACAGGGAATTCTTCATCAGCAATCCTGCCCTAAAAGAAATTTTATAAGAAATTCTTTAGGCAGGCAAAAATGATATAGATTAGAAACTTGGATCTACATAAGGAAAGGAAGAACATTAGAGAAGAAATACATGAAGGCAAAATAAAATCTTAATTTTTATTCCTAATGCTTCTAAAAGATATGTTTGTTGAAGCAATGATAGTAGCAATGTATTGGGTAATTAGGACGTATGAAGTAATGAAACGAATGACAGAAATGGACAGAAAAGAGGAATCTGGAATACTACATAAGTGTTAGGATGGCTAAATGTCACAATACTGCCAATACCGATTACTGGTGAAGATGCAGAGCAACAGAAACTCACACTCATTGTTGATGGGAATGCAGAATGCTATAGCCATCTTGGAAGACTGTTTAGCAGTTTCTTATAAAGCTTAACATCCTTGCCATACCACCAATTCCCTTCTCAGGTATTTGCCCAACTGATTTGAAAACTTATGTAAACACAAAACCCTCATGTGAATATTTACAGTAGTTTATTCATGATTGTCAAGAGCTGGAAGTAATCAAGTAATCAAGAAATGGAAGTAATCCTTTGGTAATGAACAAGCAAACAATCTGTGGCACATTCATACAATGGAATAATAGTACTTGGCAATAAAAATAAATAAACTACCAAGCCACAAAACGATGAGGATGAATTTGAAGTGCATATTGCTAAGTGAAAGAAAGTCTGAAAAGGATGCATATTCTATAATTCCATTAGTATGGCAATCTGGAATGGCAAAATTATAGAGATGATAAACATATCAGTGGTCACTGGGATTTGGGGGCGGGGAGGTTAATAACAGGTTAATAACAGGGGATTTTCTAGGGCAGTGACACTATTCTCATATAATGCTGTAATGATAGATATATGACATTCATTTATCAAAACACATAACTTTCCACCACAAGGAGTAAACCTAAGGGATGCAAATAAAAGGAAAACTTTAGGAGGTTGGGGAATCCCGAGATAGAAGAATGCAGAATGTGAAAAAGAATCTAACTTTATTACATGTGAAAATAACCTCACTAAAGGGGGTGGGAAGAAATAGTGCTGACCTAAGTGACTTTGGAAATGAGTGAAATCTGCAAGACAAAAAGCAAAAGAAACTATAAATAAGCAGTGTACTCTAGTAAATAGAATTACTTCCCATGTAAATCCCATGGATATACAATTCTGAAACCACTATATGCATACACTGAAAACGAACAACAAAGTAAATTTATGGCAGATGTTGGAAGACAGGTTTCTCACAGTTGGAATAGGAGGCTTAGAGATAAGCAAGAGGAGTAGGAAGCTGATTTAAAAACCGAGGTCTCCTTGGAGAAATGGCTAATTCTAGAATGGTTGCAGGAAATATAACATAAGCCTTGAATATCTTGAAGTGTTAGAAAATAAGGAAAAGCTAAAAACATAAAGACAAACATAACAAAACCACCAAAATGACACAGAAGCCAGCTGAAAGAGTTCTAACTGGACAAAACTGGAACAATCTGAGCAATAACATAAAGTGGTACTGAATTATAACTCAAACTCTAAAGAAATATCCATGAGTCCACACTTACTTAAATAAACAATTGGATGGATATGTAAGTAAATGGGGGAAGAGTAGAAAAGTATTTCCCAAGTGGAGAGTTCCAAATAATTTGTTTTTATAGATACTTGGCCTTCAAGGAGGTGAAGCATTAGAGAGTAACTCCTAATTCCTTAAGTGTGCGCTAAGTTTTGTGACTTCATTCTAAAGAGTATATAGTATGGAGAAGGAAAAGAAAGAGTAAATTTACAGTGGAGAAGCCTTACAGACACTATGTGATTCAGCTGATCAAGGTCAATCTCAACAAGTCATGTCAATAGTATGAATTCTTGATATGATGTGATAAAAATGGTACTGTGACCTCCTTCTCCAAACTCCATAACACTAATCTAGTTATAAGAAAGCATCAGACAAAGACCAATAGAGGAACAACCTGCAAAATACCTAACCTGTACTTCTTAAAACTTTCAAGGTCATCAAAAATAAGAAAAATGAAAAGAAACTCACACCTAAAAGGAGCTTAAGGATACCTGATGACTAAATGTAGAAGTATCTTGTGTGAGATCCTGAAACAGACATAGACATTAGGTAAAAATTAAGGAAATATAAAAGATGGACTTCAGTTAACAATAATATATCAATAATTTGTTTACAAATTGTGACAAATACACCATACTAATGTCATATATGATTAATTGGGGAAGCTGAGTGTGGAGTATACAGGAACTCTCTGGACTATCTTTGTAAATTTTCTATAAATATAAAAGTATTCTAAAAGGAAGTATTTAAAAATAGAACTTATAGAGATATCACTACATACATTCCTATTAGATGGACTAAAATAAAAAATTGACTATATAAAGTGCTAGTGAGCACATAGACCAATTAGAATACTCAAACACTGTTGATGGAAATATAAAATATTACAGCCATTCTGGAAGTCAGTTTGGCAGTTTCTTTAAAAGCTAAAAAAACATTTACCATATGACCTAGCAATCTTATGTCTAGGTGTTTACTCTAGAGAAATTTAAACTTATGTCCACACAAAAACCCATGCACTAAATTTTATAGGAGTTGTATTGATCATTAAAAACTTGGAAACCCATTATCCTTCAACAGATAAATAAATAAATAAATTGTGATATATACATGCAATGAAATGCTGCTAAAATAAATCTCTAAAGTTTAAATACCATGCAATTCAACTTCTATAACATTATTAGAAAGATAAAATTATAGAATTTTAGGAAGAAGATCATAGATAGGAGACAGAGCTAACGTGCAGCTCCCACTTGGATGGACAGAACAGCATGTGGAGACACACTGCAAACTTTTGCTCCAAGAACCACCACAGGAATGTACCAGGAAAACAGAAAGAATTCACAGATCCTTTGAAAGAAATGGCATGCCACTGCAAATTCCACAAAACAGGTGAAAAATTGTGAGTTCCCAAAGTGTGAAAAAGGGGAAAACCTGCCTCCAAACACATATCCCCACTAGGGAATCTGAACATCTAGATTATAGGAGAAGGATTTAGCCTTACCTAGTGCTCAAACAGATTTAGAGAGTTGTATGAAATATATAAGTAGAAGCAGCAGTGGAAAGAGCCTTGTAGGCACTCCCAGTCTCCAGCTTGAGCCCAGGGAAGCCAACTTTGACTATATCTCTCAGGAACTCCAGGGAAGGCAGCCAGCAGAATTAAGGAGGGGCCACAGGGTAAAGGAAGTGTCCAACTAAAATTAGGAATAATATCAAGAGGGTGTGAATTTTCCTGAGCAGAATATGGAAGGTGAGTGGGAATTGCTGCAGATACGAGTGCAGGAGCCACCACTGACAATGTGGGCAGACTGGGAAGGATGAGGTCTGAAATCCATGCTTGCTTTCTCAGTGGGAAATGCACAGCCTGGGGCAGCTTTCTCATAGGGGTACTGCAGGATGGAAACTGGCCTTGCCAACAACGTGGAAGTCAAGTGAGGCCTCTCACTACCCAATATGCTCCATTTCCCTGGTGAACTATATGACACAGCAGAGGCAGCCATCATCCCCTTTAGAACATAGCCCCATTGGCCTGAGAACCACCCCTCATCCCCCACAGTGGCTGCAGCAAACCCTACCCAAGGAGAGTCTGAGCCCATACCTGCCTAACCCTGCCCATACCTGATGATATTTCTTTACCCTGATCTGGTAGCTGAACACAAAAGACAGAAACACTTGGGAGCTTTTTAGCCTTGCCCATTGCCTGAGAAACCAAAATAACTCCCCTGCCAACTTGGGACCAGCTCATATTCCTTTACTACTACAGCAGCTGGTACTTTCTTGAAAGTGCCATCTCTCATCTGGAGGCCAACTAACTCAGGGCATTACAGCAACTCATGACAGAATATCCCTATTCCCAGGAAGGAGAAAATAACAGCTAACTCCACAGCCTGCAACATCCTGACTAAACAGAGGTCCTGAGTGTGTCCACATGAAAACTAACCTTTGAGAAAGTCAGCACACTAAACTTATCTACAACCAAGGATTCCCATAGAGTCTACTTCACTTACCTGCCACATCCACCAGAGCAGGTGCTGGTATCCATGGCTGGAAGACCTGAGACTGATCACATCACAGGACTCTCTACAGACATTCTCCAGCACCAGTCCAGAGTCTGGTATCCCCTCAGAGTGGCTAGATACAGAAAAACAATAGCAATCATTGCAGGAATGCTCTAAGGAAGCCCCATTCCTAGGGTAAGGGGGAGAGCATCATGTCAAAAGATCACCCCATGAAACAAAATCTGAACAGCAGGCCTTGAGTTTCAGAACTTTCCATGGAAATATACTATCCGAATGAGAGGGAACCAGAAAAATAATTCTTGTAATATGGCAAAGCAGGGTTCTGTAACACCACCAAAACATCACACTATCTCCTAGCAACGGATCCTAACCAAGAAGAAATCTCTGAATTGCCAGATAAAGAATTCAGAAGGTTGATTATTAAGCTACTCAAGGAGATACCAGAGAAAGGCATAAAACAGCTTAAAGAAATTATAGAAAGGATACAGAATATGGATAAAAAAATTCTCCAGAGAAACAGATATCATAAAGAAAAAACAATGCAACTTCTGGAAATGAAAGATATACTTAGAGATATACAAACTGCAGTGGAAAGTTTCAACAATAGACTAGAAAAAGAACTTCAGAGCTCAAAGACAGGCTTTCGAGTTAACCTAATCAAACAAAAACAAAGGAAAAAGAATTAAGAAATGAACAGCTCCTCCATGAAATTTGAGGTTATGTCAAATGGCCAAACTTAAGAATAATTGGCATTCCTGAGGAAGAAGAGAAATCTAAAAGTTTAGAAAATGTGAGAGAATAATTGAGGAAAACTTCCCTGGTGTTGCTAGAGATCTAGATATTCAAATCCAAGAAGCTCAAAGAATTCCTGGGGAATTCATCACAAAAAGATTATCATCTAGGCACACAGTCGTCAAGTTATCTAAAGTCAAGACGGGACCAGGCTTGGTGGCTTATACTTTTAGTTCCAACACTTTGGGAGGCTGAGGTATGTGATTACTTGAGCTCAGGAGTTCCAGACCAGCCATGGCAACATAGGAAAACCCTGTATCTACCAAAAATACAAACAGTTGGGCATGGTGTTGTATGCCTGTAATCCCAGCTACTTGGGAGGCTGAGGTGAGAGGATTGCTTGAGCCTAGGAGGTGGAAGTTGCAGTGAGCTGAGATCATGCCACTGCACTCCAGCTTGGGTGACAGGGTGAAATCTTGTCTTAGCAAAAAATAAAATCAAGATAAAGGAAATAATCTTAAAAGCTATGAGACAAAAGCGTCAGATAACCTATGAAGGGAAACTTATCAGATTAACAGCAGATTTCTCCGCAGAAATTTTACAAGCAAGGAGGGATTGGGTCCCATCTTTAGCCTCCTTAAACCAAACAATTTTAAGCCAAGAATTTTGTAACAGTGAAACTAAGCTTCATAAATGAAGGAGAGATAAAGTCTTTTTCAGACAAACAAATGCTGAGAGAATTTGCCACTACAAGCCAGTACTACAAGAAATGCTAAAAGGAGTTCCAAATTTTGAAAGAAAACACATCAAAATAGAACCTCCTTAAAACATAAATCTCACAGGGCCTATAAAACAATAACACAGTTTAAAAAAACCCACAAGATATTCAGGCAACAACCAGCATAATGAATAGAATAGTAGAATAGTACATCGCATCTCAATACTAATGCTGAATGCAAATGTCCTAATTGCTTCACTTAAAAGATATCAAATGGATACAATCTACCAAGTGAGTAACTGTTTTCTTCAAGAGACTCACCTAACACATATGGGCTCACATAAACTTAAGATACTAAGATAGAAAAAGATATTCCATGCAAATGAAACAGAGTTACATGTGTCACCCAGGCTGGAGTGCAGTGGTACAATCTCTGCCCTCCTGTGTTCCCAGCTATTCTCCTACCTCAGCCTCCCAGGTAGCTGGGATTACAGGTGCACACCACCATATCCAGTTAACTTTTTTGTATTTTTAGTAGAGATGGGGTTTCAGAATGTTGGCCAGGCTGATCTTGAAATCTTGGCCTCAAGTGATCCGCTCCCATCAGCCTCCCAGAGTGCTGGAGTTACAGGTGTAAGCCACTGTGCCCAGCCAGGAGTTGCTATTCTTATATCAGAGAAAACAGCCTTTAAAGCAACAATAGTAAAAATAGACAAAAAGGATATTATAAAATGATGGCAAGTTTAGTCCAGCAGAAAAATATCACAAATCTAAATAGATATGCACCTAACACTGGAGCTCCCAAATTAATAAAACAATAACTACTACACCTAAGAAATGAGAGATGGCAACACAATAATAGTTGGGGACTCCAACACTCCATTGACAGTGCTAGACAGGTTATCAAGACAGAAAGTTAACAAAGAAACAATAGCTTAAACAGTACCCTACAATAAATGAACTTAACAAATATTTACAGAACATTCTGCCCAATAATTGCAGAATAGACATTCTTTTCATCAGCACCTGGAACATTCTCCAAGACAGACCATATGATAGGTCATAAAAGAAGTCTCAATAAATTGAAGAAAATCAAAATTACTTCAACTTTATTATTGAAATAATAATTATTATTATTATTATCAGACCACAGTGAAATAAAACTGGAAATTACCTTAAAAAGAAACACTCAAAACTACACACGTAAATGAAAATTAAATAATCTTCTCTTGAATCATCCTTGGGTCAACAATAAAATCAAGATGGAAATTAAAAGATTCTTTGAACTGAATGATAATAGTGACACAATTTATCAAAACCTCTGGGATACAGTAAAAGCAGTGCTAAGAGGAACTTTCAGAGCATTAAATGCCTACATCAAAAAGTCTGAAAGAGTACAAATAGACAGTCTAAGGTAACACTTCAGAAAAATGGAGACACATGAACTAACCAAACCCAAACCCAGCAGAAGAAAAGAAATAACAAATATCAGAGCAAAGCTAAATGAAATAGAAACAAAAAAATACAAAAGATAAATGAAACAGAAAGCTGGTTCTTTGAAAAGATAAAATTGATAGACCATAACAAGACTAACCAAGAAAAGAAGAGAGAAGATCTAAATAAGTTCAATTAGAAATGAACTGGGAGATATCACAACCAATACCACAGAAATATGAAACATCATTCAAGGCTACTATGGACACTTTTACCCACACACAGTAGAAAATCCAGAGGAGATGGATAAATGCCTGGAAATATACAACCCTCTTAGATTAAATCAGGAAGAAATAGAAACTCTGAACAAACCAATAACAAGTAGAGTGATTAAAACAGTAATAAAAAATGCCAACCAAAAAAAGTTGCAGAAATTCATAGAAGAATTGGTGCCAATCTTACTTGAAATTATTACAAATGATAAAGAAAGAATACTCCCTAAATCATTCTGTGAAGCCAGTATCACCCTAATACCAAAATCAGGAAAGGACATACAAAAAAGGAAAACTACAGACCAATATCCCTGATGAATGTAGATGCAAAAATCCTCAACAAAATACTAGCTAACTGAATTCAACAGCATATCAAAATAATAATAACCAAAATCAAGTGGGCTTCATACCAGGGACACAGGGATGGTTTAACATACACAATCAATAAATGTGATACATCACATAAACAGAGTTGAAAACAAAAATTATATAATCATCTCAATAGATACAGAAAAAGCATTTGACAAAATCCAGCAATATTTTATGATTAAAACCCTCAGCAAAATTGGTGTAAAAGGGACATACCTCAAGGTAATAAAAACTGTCTATGACAAACCCACAGCCAACATTATACTGACCAGAGAAAAGTTGAATGCATTCCCCCTGAGAACTGGAACAAGAAAAGGATGCTCACTTCCACCACTTCTATTTAACATAGTTCTGGAAGTCATAGCTAGAGCAATCAGACAAGAGATAGAAATAAAGGACGTCCAAATCAGAAAAGAGGAAGTCAAACTGTCGCTATTTGCTGATGATATGATCATATACCTGGGAAGCCCTAAAGACTCGACCAAAAAGTTCCTAGAGCTGACAAATAAATTTATAAAGTTTCAGGATACAAAATCAATGTACACAAGTCAGTAGTAGTGCTGTACACTAACTATAACCAAGCTGAGAATCAAATCAAGAACTTAATCTCTTTTTTAACAGCTGCCAAAAAATGAAAATAAAATATCTAACCAAGGAGGTGAAAGAGCTCTACAAGGAAAACTACAAAAACTGCTGAAAGAAATCATAGAAGACACAAACAAATGGAAACACATCCCATGCTCATCACTGAGTAGAATCAATATTGTAAAAATGATCATACTACCAAAAGCAATCTACAGATTCAATACAATTTTCATCAAAATACCATCATTATTCTTCACAGAACTAGAAAAAGAAACCCTAAAATTTATAAGGAACCAAAAAAGAGCCCTCATGGCCAAAGCAAGACTAGCAAAAAGATCAAATCTGGAGGCATCACATTACTTGACTTCAAACAGCATGGTGCTGGTATAAAAAATAGGCATGTAGACCAATGGCACAGAATTAAGAACTCAGAAATAAAGCCAAATACTTGCAGCAAACTGATCTTTGACAAAGCAAACGAACACATACAGTGGGGAAAGGACACCCTAGTCAACAAATGGTCCTGTGATAATTGGCAAGCCACATGTAGATGAATAAAACTGGATCTTCATCTCTCACCTTCTACAAAACTCAACTCAATATGAATCAAAGACTTAAATCTAAGACCTGAAATTGTAAAAATTCTAGATGATAATTTGGAAAAACTGTTCTCGATATTGGCTAGGCAAAGACTTTATAACAAAGAACCCAAAAGCAAATGCAACAAAAACACAATTAAGTACATGAGACCTAATTAAACTAAAAAGCTTCTGCACAGCAAAATAAATAATCAGCTGAGTAAACAGACAACCCACAGAATGGGAGAAAATATTCACAAACTATGCATCCAACAAAGGACTAATATCCAGAATCTACAACAAACTCAAACAAATCAACAAGAAAAACAAAAAACAAAAAAACAAATATTCCCATCAAAAAGTGGGCAAAGTACATGAACAGACAATTCTCAAAAGAAGATATACAAATGGCCAACAAATATATGAAAAATGCTTAACATCACTAATTGTCAGGAAAATGCAAATTAAAACCACAATGAGATACCACTTTACTCCTGCAAGAGTAGCCATAATTTAAAAATAAAAAAAAAAATAGATGTTGGTGTGGATGTGATGAAAAGGGAACATTTACATTACTGGTGGGAATGTAAACTGGTACAACCACTTTGGAAAACAGTGTGGAGATTCCTTAAAGAACTAAAAATAGAACTACTATTTGATTCAGCAATCCCACTACTGGATACCTACTCAGAGGAAAATAAGTCATTATACAAAAAACAAACTTGCACATACATATTTATAGCAGTGCAATTTGCAATTGCAAAAACATGGAACCAGTCTAAATGCCCATCAATCAATGAGTGAATAAAGAAAATATGGTATATATAACCCATGGAATACTACTCAGTCATAAAAAGGAATGAAATAATGGCATTCACAGCTACCTGGATGGAGTTAGAGACCATCATTCTAAGTGAAGTAACCCAGGAATGGAAAACCAAATATTATATGTTCTTGCTTATAAGTGGGAGCTAAGCTATGAAGACACAAAGGCATAAGAATGATACAATGGACTTTGGGAACTCAGCAGAAAGGGTGGGAGTGGGGTGAGGGATAAAAGACTACACACTGGGTACAGTGAACACTGCTCAGGTGATGAATACACCAAAATCTGAGAAATCACCACTAAAAAACTTATTCATGTAACCAAACAACACCTATTCCCCCAAAACTATTGAAATTAAAACAAAACAGAAAAAAAAAAACAATAGCGATGAAGACAGATTCATGGTTACCATGGGGGTTAAGAGTTGGTAGAGAGTATGACCATAACGGAGTAGCATGAGACTATTTTTAGGGTGATGCAACTCTCCTATATTTTGATGTTAATAGTGTGTTCTATAAATTTATATATGTGTTAACATGCATAGAAGTGCATACCAAAAGAGTCAGCATTACTGTGTGCTAATTTAAAAAATTTTTAAAAATAAAGTAGTAGAGTTTAGATCCAAATCCAGGTCTACTGAAACTACAAAACAATAAAATGATTATATATCACATCTCTTATACTTCTTTGTCCTTCTAACCTTACTAAATTATTTCCTTTATTACCCCTGTCTATAAAGTATTTATTGGTCAGGGTTGAAAAATATTAAAACTTTCATAGCTGCCCTAAAATATTTTATAAGTATTTCATGAATAATAGAGTTATTTAAACCATAGAGTTCAAAGTATTTACCAATTTTCCTCTTTTCTTTTCCCACAGTTTTATATTGCTTTTCAAATATAAGAAAATAAAAACTTCTCTCTAAACTTTTTCATTGACACAGACTATAGAGAAGAAAGTATATTGAAAACAATAGAAGAGAGGCAGAAATATTACATTTTTAAAATTAAACTTAAAGTGATTTAAGTTTCCTGAAATGTGAGCTGCTATCAATTTATGAATGGCTTCAATATATCTTTATAAATGCAGAGAACTATGCCAGCCAAAAGGTAGGAAGAAGCAAGAGAAAAGTAGTAACTGCTTAAAAATATAGCAAAGCATAGTGGATAAATCAGTGTTGTGGTTTGAATGTCCCCTGCAAAACTCATGTTGAAACTTAATCCTCAAGGAGGCGATATTGACAGGTGGGAATTTTATGAGGTGATTGGATCACGAGAACTCTGTCTTCCTGAATGAATTAATCTGTTCAGGGATTAATGGATTAATGGGTTATCATGGGATTGGCCCTGGTGGCTTTATAAGAAGAAGAAGAGAGACTGAAGCTAGCAAGTGAAACTCCTTCTTTGTGTGATATACTGAGCTGCCTTGGGATTCTTCAGAAAATCCCACTAGCAGGAAGTTTCTCACCAGATGTGTCCTCTTTGACCTTGAATTTCCCAGCTTCCATAACTATAGGGAATAAATGTCTTTCATTTATAATGTATGCAGTGAAGTTTCTGTTATGAAGAACAAAAATGGACTGAGACGATCAGGTTTTCTCAACTGTGACAGTTTTGACAATTTGGGCTGAATCTTACCTAGTCGGGGAGTAAAGGTTGTGTCCTGTGCATTGTAAGATGTTGAGCGGCATTCCTGGTCTCTAACCAATAGATGCTAGTAGCCTTCCCCGGCACTTGTGACAACCAAACATGTCTCCAGACATTGCCAAATGCCCTTGTTGGAGTCGGTGAGGCAAAAATCACTCCCCATTGAGAACCACTGGGATACACCAAGGGACTTGCAGGTCAAAGGTCTGGGTTCATTTCAACTTTCCCAATTATTAGCTCGGTACACTTGAAGAAATCATGTAACTTCCCTGACTGTTGGTCTCATGAAGCACTAAAATAGGCAGAGCCAATATTATAGGAGTTCTGTAATATTCAAATGAGTCAATACATGAAAAAAGAATTATAAATTGTATTATAATTATTAGCGAATGACAAAGTGTAGATTTTAATTGTGACATAGAAAGACAGAGTTCTATAAGAGACAAGGCTAATATAAAGCAATATAGTTCTTAACTGGGGGTATTTTTGCCCCTAGAAGACATTCAGCAATGTATAAAGACACAGTTGTCACAATTCGGGGAGGGGTACTATCAGCATCTAGTAGGTAGAGGTCAGAGATACTGCTAAATATCCTATAATGCTCAGGGCAGTCCCATACTAAGAAGGAATTATCCAGCCCAAAATACCAGTACTGCTGTAGTTGAAAGCCCCTGATATAAAGCAATGCCTTTTGAAGACTTAGAGGGGGTTTTTCTTAGAGTAGCTCTATCAGGCAGAATCTTGACAGAAAACAATCATAAGAAATTAAGGGTGGCTTAAGAAGGCCAGCAAGTGATATTGAGGAACCCAGGGTTTAGCAATGGTTGAAAGCTGCCACCTCCCCAGGCATAAGGAATCCAGTGGTAGAGGCTTATTACCAGAGGCAGGTGAGAGCTAAAGCTGGAGTTAATAGCTTTAGCTGTCACCTGCCTCTGGTAATTAGGAGGGCTAATTGACCAGAACTTTGGTCACAGGGGCTACCAGAACTGTGGTGCCGAGACAGGGCAGGAGCAGGGAGAAATGCCCCGATCTCTCCTCCTGACCCGGGTCTCCCATGACACAGTGGGAAGCTAGAGGACAAGGCTGCCCAGGGATTGCAGGCTTCAGGCTTATGCCTCACAGGGCATAGAGAAGGACAAAGAGGAGCTGAGGCTCTACCTGCAGTGGATCTGCAGAAGAGGTGTTGGATGAAGGAATGGCAAACAGAATAACCAGCGGTGTGGCCTTCCTTCCTTGTTTATTTTTTTAGCATGCACCTCAGATATTCAGAACTAGTAAAAGGCATAGCAAAGGAGACTAGAATCTACAGCATCAATCTTTGTGTGAGAAGTAAAATACTACTTCCCAGGAGAGTCAACTAATCTTCTGAGTCACTGCCCATACTTAACAGTTCTAAACAGAATCCAAACGGATGCCCCAGTTCTATATTTCACAAAATACTCATGCCTTATCAATAGCTTGATACTTCAAAATCAGCAGGAATCAGGAGTGTGGCTGTTATGAGTCTACTGAAAAGACTGTAGGATGGAAAGAGGATTGGGTTATAGTCAAAAGTCAGTGTTGAAAGCCAGTTCCACTCTTCACTAGCTTTGTGCCCTGGGTAATCCTTGGGTTTTCCGTCTTCAAAACGGAGCAACTGAGTTGAACTAATAGCAAAACTAAAGGGAACCAGAGAGATCTTCTAGTTCCATGTGAACAATCCCAGGCCCTTAGGGGTGAGGAAAAATTGCTTATTCTAGCTGGAGCATTTCCAGCAACTATGACAAGAACAAATCAAACCAATCCAAAGCCCAATGCAAAAGCCTTGTTACCTGCGAAGAATTTCAAGGGGACAAAAAGTAAATTGCAGAATCAAACCAATCATTATTAGAATTTCATTTTTTCATTTGAATACATATTTATTGAATGCCAACTATATGCCAGGGATTATCCCAGAGAGGTGAGCAAAGAGAGTTCCAAAGACAACACACAAGCTCTTTTTCTTGATGAAGTACTCAGCCATGGGAAAGATTATTTGTTATCTCCATATACTTGATCAAGAGGGTTTATACTTATATGTTTAATCAATTTAACATGCTTTGCTACTGAAAAGCTGCCATTCACTGATAGGAGGAGGGCAGGATCACTTAAAGTCAGTGTTCTTGTCCTAGAAAGTTAATCAGTACGCAGATTGATGCTATAGATTCTAGCCTTCTTTGCTATGTCCTTTACTAGCTCTAAATATCTGATGTACATGCTAAGCAGTAAAATAAGAAAGGCCATTCTGCTGGTTACTCTGTGTTTGTCATTCTTCCACCCAACCCCACTTCCGTAGATGCAACCCCCAGGTGAATCCTTGGGAATTTCGAGGTTGTGTTGTGAAGTTCTGAACCTGCTGGCTGTTTGGATGTTCTTCTGCATCTTCCCTAGGCACCCCGACAAGCTCTTTTCTCAGTAGATATTTGAGAAGTTCCCCATTTGAGAAGTTCCCCATATGTGTATAGAGTCCATCTGTGCCAGCCCAAGCCTCTTTACAGGATTTTGACTGTACTCCTCTTCTTTCCACAAACTCAGAACATTCTTTTTGCTCCCCTCCCTGTGCCCATGTGTTCTCATTGTTCATCACCCACCTGTGAGTGAGAACATGCGGTGTTTGATTTTCTGTTCTTGCGTCAGTTTGCTGAGAATGATGGTTTCCAGGTTCATCCATGTCCCTACAAAGGACATGAACTCATTGTTTTTTATGGCTGCATAATATTCCATGGTGTATATGTGCCACATTTTCCCTGTCCAGTCTATCATCGATGGGCATTTGGGTTGGTTCCAGGTCTTTGCTATTGTAAACAGTGCTTGCAATGAACGTTCGTGTGCATGTGTCCTTATAGTAGAACAATTTATAATCCTTTGAATATATGCAACAAGCTTGCATGTTCTTCACATGTACCCCCAAACCTAAAATGCAATAAAAAAATAATAAAATAAATAAATAAAATAAAAATAAAAAAATAAAGAACATTCTTTTTTTTCTGGAAACTGCCTGTATTATCCTTCCATGTTCTAGGTAATAATTACATTCTTCTGTAATTCTTTGAAAGTCTTCCTCAAGTTTATTTCTCTTTCAGTAGTTGACTGTTCAATTTCAGCAGAAGGTGTTTCTCAGCTCTCAAGTCTCCTTTTACAGTAACTTCTCTTTGATTTTTGACCGCACACCTCTTATGACTCCCATTCAGTCCACTGGGCCTGTAGCCCAGGCCAGCCCAGCTTCTGCACCATCTATTGCAACTCTGCAATGTGTCACCTCCATGTGAGGGTCAGAGGTGAGGTCCAAATGGGCCAGCCTTCTTGAATTTGGGGGCCTGACTGAACCTTTCTTACGTTATTCTCCTCAGCCATTTGTTGTTAAATATTTACCACCTCACTGGCCCTTTTACCGCTGAATTACCCAGTGATGTCATTAGAAATTCAGAGAACTCAGAGAAAGATGTTTGTAACACTTTATGTTTCATTGCAGGACAACACTTTCTAGTCTCCTTGCAACTCAGGCAGTCTTTAAGTGCTGTTCAAAAACATAGAGTGTGAGAAAACAAGAGTAACTTTCTGTTCCTCATCACTAGGACCAAGTTACTACAGTGCAGTCGGAATGGTGCATTATCACCATTTTTGCTATTAGTTCTACTCAACTACCTGGTCTTTAGCATTATATAAAAGATCTGACCAGAAGCAAATATTTGATAAACTGAGTTTCTGGAAAGCAATAAGTTATACGTTTGTATTGGTTATCTGCCACTACATTAAAAACTACCCCAAAACTTAGGTCTAAAAACAATAAATATTTGTTACCTTGCACAGCTTCTTTGAGGCAGGTGTCAGGGAGCTGCTTGGCTCAGTGGAT
>PVKP010018910.1:0-43533 GCA_004027715.1 Plecturocebus donacophilus | reverse complement strand
TAGCTCTTTCAGTTTTGGCAATAAGGTGTCAATTTTAGATCTTTCCTTGCTTCTCACGTAGGTATTTATTGCTATATATTTTCTTCTAGACACTGCTTTAAATGTGTCCCAGAGATTCTGGTATGTTGTGTCTTCATTCTCGTTGGTTTCAAAGAACATCTTTATTTCTGCCTTCATTTCATTGTTTATCCAGTCAATATTCGAGACCCAGTTGTTTAGTTTCTATGAAGCTTTGTGGTTCTGAGTTAGTTTCTGAATTCTGAGTTCTAACTTGATTGCACTGTGGTCTGAGAGACTGTCATGATTTCCGTTCTTTTGCATTTGCTGAGGAGTGATTTACTTCCAATTATGTGGTCAATTTTAGAGTAGGTGTGATGTCATGCTGAGAAAAATGTATATTCTGTGGATTTGGGGTGGAGAGTTCTGTAAATGTCTATTAGGTTTGCTTGGTCCAGGTCTGAGTTCAAGTCCTAGATATCCTTGTTAATTTTCTGTCTCATTGATCTGTCTAAAATTGACAGTGGGGTGTTAAAGTCTCCCACTATTATTGTGTGAGAGTCTAAGTCTCTTTGTAAGTCTTTAAGAACTTGCTTTATGTATCTGGGTGCTCCTGTATTGGGTGCATATATATTTAGGATCGTTAGCTCTTCTTGTTGCATTGATCCTATTACCATTATGTGATGTCCTTCTTTGTCTCTTTTGATCTTAGTTGGTTTAAAGTCTATTTTATCAGAGACTAGAATTGCAACTCCTGCTTTTTTTGCCTTCCATTTGCTTGATAAATCTTCCTCCATCTCTTTATTTTGAGCCTTTGTGTATCCTTGCATGTGAGATGGGTTTCCCAGATACCGCACACCAATGGGTTTTGGCTTTTCATCCAATTTGCCAGTCTGTGTCTTTTGACTGGGATGTTTAGCCCATTTACATTTAGGGTTAATATTGTTATGTGTGAATTTGATCCTGCCATTTTGATGCTGGTTGGCTATTTTGCCCATTAGTTGATGCAGTTTCTTCATTGTGTTGGTGCTCTTTACCAATTGTCATGTTTTTGGAGTGGCTGGTACTGATTGTTCCTTTCTATGTTTAGTGTTTCTTTCAGGAGCTCTTGTAAAGCAGGCCTGGTGGTGATGAAATCTCTGAATACTTGCTTGTTTGTAAAGGATTTTATTTCTCCTTCACTTATGAAGCTTAGTTTGGCTGGATATGAAATTCTAGGTTGAAAGTTCTTTTCTTTAAGGATGTTAAATATTGGCCCCCACTCTCTTCTGGCTTGTAGGGTTTCTGCTGAGAGATCTGCTGTGAGTCTGATGGCTTCCCTTTGTGGGTAACCCGACCTTTCTCTGGCCACCTTAGCATTTTCTCCTTCATTTCAACCCTGGTGTATCTGACGATGATGTGCCTTGGGGTTGCTCTTTTTGAGGAATATCTTTGTGGTGTTCTCTGTATTTCCTGGACTTGAATATTGGCCTGCCTTGCTAGGTTGGGGAAGTTTTCCTGGATAATATCCTGAAGAGTATTTTCCAGCTTGGATTCATTCTCTCCATCACATTCAGTTACACCTATCAAAAGTAGATTAGGTCTTTTCACATAGTCCCATATTTCTTGGAGACTTTGTTCATTTCTTTTTACCTTTTTTTTCTCTAATCTTGCCTTCTCATTTTATTTCATTGAGTTGATATTCGACCTCTGATATCCTTTCTTCTGCTTGTTCAGTTCGGCTGTTGAAACTTGTGTATGCTTCGCGTACTTCTCGTGTTGTGTTTTTCAGCTCCATCAATTCACTTACATTCCTCTCTAAGCTGTTTATTCTCGTTAGCATTTCATCAAATCTTTTTTCAAGGTTCTTAGTTTCATATCATTGGGATAGAACATGTTCTTTTAACTCAGAGAAGTTTCTTATTACCCACCTTTTGAAGCCTGTTTCTGTCAATTCATCAGACTCATTCTCCATCCAGCCTTGTTCCCTTGCTGGTGAGGAGTTATGATTCCTTGTAGGAGGAGAGGTGTTCTGGTTTTGGGTGTTTTCATCCTTTCTGCGCTGGTTTCTTCCCATTTTTGTAGATTTATCTACCTGTCATCTTTGTAGTTGTTGACTTTCAGATGAGGTCTCTGAGTGGACGTCCAGTTTGTTGATGATGAAGTTATTTCTTTCTGTTTCTTAGTTTTCCTTCTAACATTCAGGCCCCTCTGCTGTAGGACTGCTGGAGGTCCACTCCAGGCTCTGCTTGCCTGGGGATCACCTACAGCAGCTGCAGAACAGTAAGGGTTGCTGCCAGTTTCTTCTGCTATCTTTGTCCCAGAAGGATTCCTGCCAGATGTCAGTCTGAACTCGCCTTTATGAGGTGACTCTTTGGATATACAGGGGTCAGGGAACTGCTTGAGGAGACAGTTTGCACTTTATAGGAGTGCAAGTGCTGAGCTGTGAGCTCCATTGTTCCATTTAGAGCTGCTGGGCAGGTACATTTAAGTTTGCTACAGCAGAAGTCATAAACACCTTTTTTTTTTCCTCACCTGGTGCTCTGTCCCGGGAAGGGAGGGATTTGTTTATAAGTTTTTGTCATGCTGCTGCCTTTTTTTCAGGGCTGCCCTGCCCAGTGAGGAGGCAGCCTAGTCACAGTTTGCCTGCAGAGGCTTTGCGGAGCTGCTGTGGGCTCCGCCCAGCTGCTGTGTGAACTTCCCTTCAGTCCTGTTTATAGGGGTATAGTTAGAACTGCCTTGGCAATGGTGGCCCACCTGTGTAATGGTCGACTCTCTCTGTAATGGTGGACTGCTTCGGCAATGGTGGACTACCTTGGTAGTGGTGGACTGCCTCGGTAATGGCGGACACCCCTCCCCGACAGAGCTGGACCATCCTGGGTTCAGCTATGCTTGCTTTGAAACTCTCAATCCAGAGAGTTTCAGATTGCTGATTTTTGTGGGGTGGTACCGGCCAAGCCTAATCACCTGGCTCCCTGCCTCAGAGCCCCTTTTTTTTCAGTTGAACAGGCGACTGTCTCCCAGGCGTCCCAGTCACCAGTTGAAATGGCACCTGGATTTGTGTGATTTCTTGTGCGTAGACCCGCTGCGCTGGCTGAAACAGGCACTGGAGACTCGTGGCGCTTCTTCGCCCGGGAATCTCCTGGCCCAGCTCCCTGTTTCAGTCCTCTTTTTTCCAGTTGCATGGGAAACTCTGTCTCCTGGGTGTTCCAGTCACCTCTTGAAAAGGTGCCCGGATCTGTGTGATTTCCCAAGCGGTGACCCACTGCACTGTCTGAAACAGCCGAGCTGGAGATTCGTGACTTTCTTTCCCCCGGGAATCTCCTGGCCTGGCTCCCTGTTTCAGTCCCCTTTTTATCAGTTGAATGGGCAACTCTGTCTCCCTGGCATTCCAATCACCTGTTTAAAAGGTTCCAGGATCTGTGTGATTTCATGTGCAGCGACCTACTGCACTGGCTGAAACAGCCACGCGGAGATTCATGGTGCTTTTATGTCCAGGAATCTCCTGGCCTGGCTCCCTGTTTCAGTCCCTCTTTTGTCAATTGAATGGGTGACTCTGTTTCCTAGGCGCTCCAATTGCCAGCTGAAACAGCACCCAGATCTGTGTATTTTGTGTGGAGACCTGCCGTGCCAGCTGAAACAGCCACGCTGGCGACTTGTGGGGCTCCTCTGCCTGGGGATCTCATGGTCTGTGGGCAATAAAAATCCATCCGGAAATGCGACGTCCACTCACCCTCTGCACGCTCGCTGGGAGCTGCAATTCTGAGCTGCTCCTAATGGGCCATCTTGGATCCCCCCGCCATAATTTTTTTACTGTTCTCTCACTTGGCCTCTCAGCAATAAATCTTTTACACCTATGAGTTATTATGGAAGTGTATTAACACTCTATTCTGCAACATTGTAAGAAATTACTTACAGCTTTTTTTTTTTTTTTTTTTGCTCAATACACTTTGAATCCCTTCTTCTAAATTACTAATCACAGTACCTTACTTTGTTGTGAAGAGTAATCAATGTACTGTGGCTTCTCTGTTTCATCACTTTTATGGGCAACTATTTTATGTCAGACTGAAATATCCTAGCTTGGCTGTGGTGAATACATTTTAAACAATCCTGCCAACTCTATTTTACCCACCCTGAGCTCGTAGGGCATTCTGTTCTGAGAACTTTGTAGTTTGGGACACCTGGGATCATTGTAATAAATTTTCTGAGAAACAGGGCCCATTGGTCCATAGATCCTGTACCTACAATTGTGTAACTGCCTACCCCACATCCTGAGTGAAAAACAACTTTAAATAGAATTTCGTTGTTAGGCACCCCCACTACTTCCCCTAACCTGCTCCTTCTGCTTCTGTAATAGTCTGCTTACTGCCCCTGACTCTAAACTGATGTAAAAATGTTGACCACCCTTTGTTCTGGGCCAAGAGGTTTGAGCTCTATCTGGTGACTCTCAGACACCAGCCATTAAAGTGGACTCTCAACAAACTCAGAGTGTGGCGCTTCTGTTTAAACTCATTCGGGTATAAAAAGACACTGTACCATGTTATGCCATTTTGTCATCACCACAACAGCAAGAGGTAGATGCATTATTCCTTTTTACACATGAGATATTAAATATCTGAAAGATCAAGTGAACTGCTCAGTCATGTAGCTAGGAAATGTTACCATTGAGATTCAACTTCGTTCAGTTTGACTCCAATGACGTGGATTACTATCACTGTATTCTCATCTACTAAGTAATTAATGTAGTTTGCCCCTTGAATCCAAAGGAATGGAAATTTCAAAAACCTTATCTTAGCCCAGGTTCTTCAGAAAACAGAGTCTAAGGCTATGATTACAGTGCTGGCACCTGATTTGAAAGATGAAAACTCAGGCCAAATCATGAGGATGAGAAAAAGGGGAAGGGAGAGAAATGAAGTAAGGAGCAATGGGAAGCAATGTGAATGGGTTGTGACCACATTTGGCTCTTGCTTCAGAACATGCTACAGAGATATAATATTGGGGAACAAGGGTTCAGGGTGCCCTCAGCTCTGCTGAGAGGATGTTTCTCCAGGTTCTTGGTCTCCTGCCCTCTCAAAAATGAGAGAGGGGACCACGGTGCAGTGCACAGTAAATGTCGGACTCAAAAGTGTTTGTAGAAAGTGATCTATTTAAAGAGAGAGAGAAACAGGAGAAGGAGAGAGAAAGAAACAGCTAATTCTCAGGCTGAGTGAGAGAATCCAGAAAGATGGAATCCAGGAGAGGAAAGCAGATTCCACGAGGGTGTTAGGGAATAAAGAGAGATGGAGTTTAGGAGGAGAAGACCGGCTTCCACAAGAGAGTGTGGAAGGGGGCTCCAGAGGGAAAATCCAGGAGAAATAAAGATGGCTTCCATGAAGGGAGAGTTCATGGAAGGGGACCCAAACATAGAGTCTGAAGGAGTGTGGAAGAAGGGGACTTTTTACCTGGGAGGAACCCCCATCTTCTCTAAGACCCCAGGCCAATGAAAGGAGTTCCTTAGAACTTCCACTGGAGTGGTTGACTCTTAGTCTCTTCCTATGCCTACGAAATTCAAACATAAACCGTTAAATCTCCTGGGAGGAAAGATATGGGAGGGGGCATGGCGCTAGGAAGTTCTTGCCCTTAAAACTATGCCCCCTTGTGGACCCTGAAAGAGAACACATTCCCTTAGAGAGACCCGGTAGGCTGCTTCACAAATGTGTTGGCCTAGCCCAAGGACTACCTCCAGACTGGTTGCAAGGAGAATTCGTATCACTAAGTAGTTGCAGGAGTGAAGAAAGGGTGGGAATATAACTGGCTGCATCTCCCCTTCTTCCCTCATTTCCTGTTGTTCAAAGTTCTTCCCACAGAAAGGAGTTAACTTCTTTGTCTTTTTGGGTTGCTTCATCTGACCTATTGGGTGGTCACTCAGGATGCCAGATCTTATATCTTGTGTGGATGTGGTGACTCAGCCAAGTCTGGAAATGACTTATAGACATGGCTCTACGATGAGAGCTAATGAATAGAAACTGGCACACCCAAAACTGCTATCTGGAAGGTCCAGGCATGATTTGAATTGTAGAGTCTGAATGGAGAAAGCTGCTAAGATTCTAGCAATTGGAAAGTGTGAAGGAAGTATGAGGAAACACCTAAGATAGGTCTGATAGAACGTTTAAATGATTCATTCAGTTAATATTTATTGAATGCCAATGGTATGCCCGGCACTGTTGTAGGTGTTGGAGAAGCATCAATGAAAGAAAACAAAGTTAAAAAGTCTTTACTTTCATGAAGCATACATTCTAGTAGGGGAGAAAGAAAAAGGGTAAGATGTATAAATACAGTATATAGTATGTTGGAGGAAGATCAAGCTGGAACATGGATATGAAATGTTTAGAACAGGGAGTAGTTAAGAAGTTCTTCATTGCATAGATCACATTTGAGTAAGATCTAACAGAAAGGAGGGACAACCATGACAATATTTGGACACCAGCATGCGCAAGGTCCTGATATTGGAGTGTGTGGGCACATTCCTGAAACAGAAAGGAGGTGAGGGAGGAGATGAGCTTGTAATGAGGAGAGTAATATGAGAGAATGTCTGGATGATGTTGGCTCATGTAGGAAATTATAGGGACTTCATAGTTTAGATTAGTTACACATTTTGGCTATCTCATTTATGTATCACAACAGTGGAAAGATGGACAGCATTATTTCCATTTTATGAATGAGCAAACTGAGCTGCATGCCAGTCAAATTAAGGATCCAAAGTCATATCTAGCAGAAGATCACAAAGTGATTACTAGAAACTTCATTATTAGGAGGAAACACACTTGATCAAAGGAAATCCATTCAGTTCCAACTAGCTTTCAGAATTGAAATGCTTAAGTAACCAAGAAGAGGACAACTTCCATGAAAAGCTGTTCTTATTTATTCCTTGAAACAATCCTCTGAGATGGGTACTGTCACTATTTTTATTTAACGGATGAGGAAATTGAGATATTTTAGTAACTTACCAAAATAAAAACATTGGAACGTGACAAATCAGGAATGAAACATATGCATTCAGCTTTTAGAAACTGTACTATGTCTACAAGGACAACACAATTGCCTTTACAAATTCTTTAGTTAATGTTATTATATGTCATATTTTTTCCTGCAGAGTCCTCCTTATCTTTCTTTCTCTTTAATTTAAAAAAAAATCATATAACTCCTTGTCTGTTTCAAATAATTTCTCTCTTTCTTTCTTTTTTTTTTTTTTTTTCTTGAGATGGAGCCTGTCTCTGTCTTGCCCAGGCTGGAGTGCAGTGGTATGATCTCAGCTCACTGCATCCTCTACCTCCTGGGTTCAAGGCTCCCAAGGAGCTGGGACTATAGCGTGTGCCACCATGCCTAGCTAATTTTGTATTTTTAATAACGACAGGGTTTCACTAAGTTGGCCAGGCTGGTCTCGAACTCCTGACCTCAGGTGATCCACCCACCTTGGCCTCACAAAGTGCTGGGATTACAGGTGTGAGCCATTGCATCCAGCCTCATACTTTGTTTTTTATCATATCTCTAAGACTGTGACAAAATGTCTTTATCTGATTTTTTTCCTAATTTTTCCGAACATTGTTACTTGCTTTCCTTACTTCTTACTGAATTACATCTTTTGCAAAATTTTCAGCAACTCTCAGTGAATAGGAAACTTTCTCAGTTTGTCTTCTCGTGGATTTGTATTATTTTTGCCTTTGCTCTCAGTGATAATTTAGCTAGGTATAAACTTTTATGTTAACAGCTCTTCAGTGGTTTTCTGGCATCTAATTTTATTGATAAAAATATTGTTCATTATTTAACTTTTTCTTCTATACATTCTGTTTTTCTGCCTTCTTTTTAGATATTTTCTTTGTTTTTGAAATTCTATAGTTTCACTGCAATATATTTTGAAGAAGAAAAATGAACCTACTCACATTTATGTTTTTTTTGTCATATAAAAATTTATTTTATTTCTTCCTTTGGTTCTTGAAAATTCACAGTCAATTTTCTTTATTTCTTCTTTTGTTCATCCTATTCTTGCTCTTTGAAATTTTTGCTAGAGGAATATTATTTTTCTATTTTATAACTCTCTCTCTCTCTCTCTCTCGTTTGAGACAGGGTTTCTCACTCTGTCACTCAGCCTGGATTGCAGTGGTTTGATCATAGCTCACTTCAGTCTCAATCTCCCAGGCTAAAGCACTTCTACCTCAGCTTCCTGAATAGGTGGGATTACAGGTACTTACCACCATGCTCAGCTAATTGTTTTCATTTTTGTTTTTGTAAAGATGGGGTCTTGCTATGTTTCAAGGGCTGGTCTTGAACTCCTGGACTCAAGCCTTAATTCTCCCTTTGGCCTCCCAAAGTACTAGGATTACAGGCATGAGCCACTATGCCCAGCCTATTTTCTAAGTTCTTTACTTTTTATATTTTGTATATTTTACTTTACTGATCTTTCAGCTTATTAATTCTCTCTTCATCTCTACCTAATCTATTTAGCCAATATTTTGAGTTTTATTAAAAATCAAATTAACTGAAGTAAAATTTACATGCAATAAAATACACATTTGATAAGTTTTGAGTATATATATATATATATACACCCACACACATGCAACTATCAATCACCCCAGTGAAGTTAGATAATAATTTCAACATCACAAGTTACAATAAATTTCTCATTCTCTTTTGCAGTTAATTTCATCTTCTGCCTATCCCAGGCAACAATGGATCTTATTTCTATCACAATAAATTGGTTTTGCCTGTTGTAGAATTTCAACAATGTTCTAAAAACACACAAATAAAAACATAGTATGTATAGTCTTTTGTATCTAGCTACTTTCAACTCAATGTAATGTTTTTGAGGTTGATCCATGTTATGTTTATCAGAAATTCATGTATTTTAATACTATATGATATTTAATTTTATGAATATACTATCATTTAATGATAAATACCTGATTTTATTTCCCTTCAAATGTTTTCCTTCTAAGACCCCATAACAAACTGGGAGTATATATTAAGCTATGCAGGCCCCACACTTTAAGCATCATAGGATACAAAAACACCAACACTTTTGAATTACTTGAAGTAGAATAATAAACCAAATTCTAGAGTATGCCTGACACTGAGAGTATGGGCAGAAAGGCAGAGAAGGCTTAAAAATTTCATGAAGAAGAATAGATGAATGGAGACACTTAGATCAAGCACAGAAATTACTTCTGTAAGAAAAAAATCCAAGAACAAGTGCCAAAGTTCCAAATGCAGAGCTGAGACTTGGTAGTTGATTGTTCTGTCTACAGGGAAGGTCCTTGAAAGAGAGTCAGACCAACAATGACATCCTTGGAGAAGCATTGCTCTTTGGGAAAATCAAATAGCAAAAAGTGGTGGCTTTTGGAGGTGTCACAATTAAGGCAAAGAAGGAAATAAGAGTGAAGAAATTAAGGATCCTGCAGAAAAGCAAGTGGAAAAAAAATGGCAATACTCTCTCCTCCCTATCATTACCCACTAAAGCATTTATGTTTTGTTAACTAACAGAAGAGGGCACTCTTGAACTAGTAACCCCATTGACAAGGACTAGAAAAAAGCATGTCACATTCATATAAAACTTAGGTAAAAAGAAAAGAGAAAATATGAATAATTTCAGCTGTTGAATATTCTCCCTAAACAAAAACAATCACAAAGCAGAAGAAAAGTATAACACAACATCTCAAATTGAATATTCTCCAAAAAGCATCTGGGGATACTGAAAAAATATACCTTAAATTAGAAGTTTGAAAACTAAGAAAATAAATGTCCAAAAAAGAGGTGAAATTAAACAAGAGTTGATTGATTTCAGGAATTAGAATAAAAAGGATTAAAAAATCAGATATGAAGACTACATTACAAAATACACGAGAGAGTAGATTTAAATAAATACTGACAATTAAAACTATTGCTGTCATCCTACAAGGAGAGAAAATCAGACAATCTGCAAAAATTCTCAGGACCAGGGACTATTTTGTGAAGGCAGCTAGGACTGGAAGTGGCAACTGAGTAAGACCAAATATACATACCAGCTGATCTGGCTGGGCATAGAAGTAAAATGGATTCTGCTGCATGGCTGGAGTAAGTGAGAGATAATAAACCCTTCTTTTCCCATAATATTATATATCCATATCTATACTATTAGAGGCCTGCTGCTGCTGATTTAGGGGAAATTTCTACCTAAGACTAACCAGAGATACAAGTCAGAGTTTTTTTTTTTTTTTTTACTATGGAGAGCAAAAGGAAGCCACATGTCTGAGGTTATCATATTCAGAAAATTCTCTTTACTTCCCAACAAGAGCATGGAGTAACAAACAACAGTGGTCCACCAGTTGGGGAAGCCCAAGAGGATGGAGAAATAACCATTAAATGACAATGTGTGGAGGGATGATGAAAACTTAGGTAGAACAGAAATGCAGAGAAAACACCCCAATATTGATTCTAAACCTCAAGGCAATGGGAGTCCACCACTAGAAGAATTTGAAGCCTGTGGTGCAAAACTAGAAGAATTTGAAGCCTGTGGTAGCATCACAACCCAAATACAGTTCAACTCTTGACTAGTTTGACTCAAATCGCTACACTAATGGTCCAATTATTACACATAATGTCTCTATTACACACAATCTTTAATAAAAGTTGTAAGATGCACAGAAGTCAAGGCAGAACAATCAGTTGTCAACAGACAAACCAGGCAACAGAACCAGACTCAGAGATGATCAAAATGTTGGAAGTATCAGAGATTTTAAAATAACTGTGATTAATGTCAAAGGATTTAAAACGAAAAGGATAAAGTGTAAAATTTCAGCAGAGTTAGAAACCATAATACAGAGTGAAAGAGAAATCCTAGAATTATACACACAAACACAAACATGTATGCACACACAAACTCCTACAGATGAAAGATGAAGTATGCCTTTGAACAGCTCATCCAGTAACTTCATACAGCTGAAGAAAATATTGGTGAGGAAAAAATCAAGAAAGCTTTACTTTTTAAAATAATCTAAAATAATACATACAGAGAAAAGAGTGGGAAGTGAAAATAGAGAGGGGAAATTCAAGAGCTGTGGGACTATCAAATGATCTATCATATGTTTAATGGATCCCATAAAGAAAAGCGTGAGAGAAGAGTAGAAAATGGATTGAAGGAATATTGAAAATATAATAGATAAGAATGGAAACTCTCAACCTATATTTTGTACTGTATAAAAAAATGAACTTGAAATGAAAAATAGAACCAAATATAAAACCCAGAACTTTAAAACTGCATAAGACACTAAACTAGAAAACATAGGAGAAATATTTGTGACTTTGTGTTAGGAAATATTTCATAGACATAAAATAAAAATCCCAAACCATAAAAGGAAAAAATGATAAATAGGACTTCTTCAAATTGAAAACTTTCTTTCTTTAAAGGACAATGTTAAGGAAATGAAAAAGCAAATGTCATAGACTGGGAGAAAATATTTACAAGAAAATACTTACAAGACATATAACTGAGAAGCAGTCTTTTATAGAATATATAAATATTTTTTAAGGCTCAATAATTAGAAAATAACCTAATTTAAAAATGAGCAAAATATTTGAAAAGATAATTCACTGCTCTACAGATAGTGATTGCAAGAAATCACATGGAAAGATGCTCAACACCATTTTTTTGTTTATTAGAAAAATGCAAATTGCAACTACCATAAGATCCACAACACACCTATTAGAATACTTAACATTAAAATACTGTAGTAGATAATACAAGGTGCTGGGATGGATGGAGACCAACTATAACATTCACATATTGCTGGTGATAATGTGAAATGGTACAGCCACTTTGGAAAATTGGTTAGCAATATATATAAACTTAAATATATACTTGCTGTGTGATCAAACAGTTCCAGTTCTACACACTTACATGAGAAAGAAGAAAAATACGCACACACACACACACACACACACACACAAACACAAACACACATGCATGTGATGTTCCCAAAACTCTACCTAAATGTTTACAGTAGCTTTGTTCCTAAGTTATCCCAACTGGAAAAAAAAACAAATGTCGGGTATCGGTAAATGTATAAACTAACTAGACTCTGTTCTCTTCCTCCTCTTTCACCAATGCACCAACTAAATAACAAAAGCAATAGCAGGAATTGTTTTTTGCCTATTCTACACATCTCCATTTTAACAATAAAATAATAGGAAAAAAAAGAAAAAGAAATTTTGCAACTATGATCCTTAACTTTCACTTCAAATGTAGTCATATTTATATTTGTAGGATTTGTCAGGAACCTGGAATTCTCTTCTGATTAAATACATGGAAGCTTAATTACATTAATAAAAACACAATACTATTGAAATTTTGCTTTCTATCAGTTAAAACAGATTACAGGAAGTTAACCATTTTATGCCCTTTCCTGAGTATTGAGTTTCTGTGCATTTTAAAATTTATTAAAAATAAATTGTGTTGAAAACACCAGTGTTGCCACCCTTTGGAATGACATTATTTACATACAAAAGAAACTACTGCTAAAATGTTTCCTTTCACCTGCTTTCCAATATGCCCACTATTGGATAGAGGAAGAAGCCAGGGTGCCTTTCCTACTCTTGTGCAGCCAACACAACACTTCTGACCCCAGAGGTGTGAGGGTTTTCCCCCTTCACTAGCCAAGGTATTCCCCAAGTAGACATCAGATAAGTGTTCCACAATTCAATTCAATTCTGACACTACCTACCTGCAGATAGTGTCAGATTCCACAGGTTGAGGGCTCAATCTCACAAGCCTGTCCCCAACTTCAGATGCCAATTGCAATCCCCAGGTTGTGGCTTGGCTTCTGACTGACTGGCTATACACTGGGGTTTCCACAACCTTCTGCCTGGGTTAAATTAGTTTGCTAGAGCTACTCATAGGACTCAGGGAAACACTTTACTTATATTTGTGGGTTTATTGTAAAGGATATTACAAAGGACATAAATGAATAGGCAGAAGAAAGAGATGCATAGGGCAAGGTATTTGGGAAAGGGTGCACAGCTTTCATGCCCTCTCTAGGCACACCACCCTCTTGGAACCTCCATGCATTCAGCTACCTGGAGGCTCTCTAAACCCAGTCCTTTTGGATTTTTAGGTAAGATTAAGTAGGTAGGCCTGGTTGATTAAGTCATTGACCTTGGTATCAATCAACTTAACCTTCAGTCCTCCACCCCTCTCCAGGATTTGGGGGATGGGACTATACATTCCAACTCTCTAACCAAGCCTTGATCTGGTGGCTAGCTCTCATTCTGAGGTTGTCTAAGGACTCAGCAACTAGTCATCTCATTAACATACAAAAAGCACTCTTACCACTCCTGAGATTCCAAGCAATTTAGAAGTTGTGTGACAGGAAACTGGATGAAGACCAAATATATAAATCTTATTATAAATCACAATATCACACATACGTGGACCCATAAACTGTTGTGGGTAATGAAGTTGGTTTAAATGTGGAGACAGCAAAAGGGTTGTCAAAATCTTGCCTAGCTCAGGGAAATTGATAGAGTAGATTTCTTGACAGTCTCTTTGTGGTTGATAGAGTCTCAATGTCAAATATCTTTCCCTTACACCCCTGTGTTTCTTTAACATTTTCTTTAAATTTGTACAGTTTAGAAATTTCAATGAATTAGAAAAAAATATGCTATGAAGGAATCTTTCTTAAAAATTAGAGTACACTTTAGTATTTTAAACTTTCTTAACGCTACATTCACATGTTAGCATGATTTTGTTTTAAATACCCAGCAGACATCAGCCATGCTGGATTGATTAAGATGAGAAGTTGATAAAAATTGGAGCTCAGAGCAGGCCTGGATAGATTGCTGTCATGGGAAGATCTGAAGAGCAAACACAAGAGTTCTGAATGTCTACATAGGGAACATTGGGATACTGAGGGCATCACTCAATTTGTCCCACCTTTTTCTTTATTAATATTCCCAGCTTCCTGTATATACCTCGGTACACTGAATTCAAATTAGTCTATAACAAAGAATAGGGAATTGAAACAAACATACATTAAGCCTCTGTATTTCATGTAAAGGAATGACAATTAGGCCATGTACCCAAAATCTTACTGTTTTCTATGCTCTTCCGTATCCTGCACAAAAATGCTCATATATGAGAAATACAGGGTTTGCTTGTATTTGTGAGCCAAACTTACCTGGCATGGTACTTACTGATTGCAAATACTATATGGTTTCTTACTGGAACTATGCTTTTTTTGATTCTGAATAATATATGAACAAACTTTTGAAAGGGCAACTATTTAAGACTGCCTATAGTTGCATTTTATCAGTAATTTGCAAAATTTAAGCAAGTATCTTGTGTAATAATTTCCTTAGAGAAACTTCTGTATCTCAGGGAGCAATAGTATTGCCTTTGTGTCACACTCTCAACACTTGCTTTTTAATCATTTCTCTACCCTTTAAAACTCCTCAAGTTAGAACAAGCAAATAAACACACCATCTCTTCTCCTCTTCAGAATCTCCGCATACCATCCATAACTAGTTTATAACTTTGTGAAATGTTAATGAGCAACTATACCTGTGCATAGCACCTTCTGGGAATTTATATCTATTTAATTCACCAACCAGGTAATAAAATATTCTGGGTGCGATTTTCCCTTAGAACTATGATATATGGACTCAAATTGAAGCAGACATAAAAAAGTATGCTACTTGTTTCCTTGACAGACTTTTCAAGAAATCACAGAAAATGAAAAACTGAAAAATTCTATAAAGAATAGTCTTTGCTTCAAGATAGGTGTCTATTATTTGGATGAATGTTTAATTATGAGCTTCCTTTAATTTCAAAAATGCAATATCCTTATCTGTTAAACCCATGAGAGGTAAATAGGTAACTAATTTTTAAATATCCTTTTATAGAAAAAAATTTAAACCACAGACTAGATTAGAAACTGGGATATAATTTCCCAGACTTTTGTATGCAAAGCTTTACAAAGCTTGCCTAAATCTTGAAGACATAAGTGGTTTGAGAGTCATATCTCTGTCCATATTTCATAAAAAAGGAGAAAAATGGTATTTAGTTCTTTGGAAGGTAATGAGAGTCTATCATTTAGTTGACCAAAACAGCTTTCATCCTCCCCCTTACTCTTGATAACATCCAGGAACTTGAGGATATTTCCATAAAGAATATTGAGAAAGAGATAGCTTGGTGTTTAATTAAATATCTTGAAGTAGCAGAGTCCAAAGTCTCACCTGTCTTCATTGTGTGAGAATGGAAATAGTGACTGAGTTAAACATCCATTGGACAAGTGAAGATTTAAGCACTGTGCATTTCCACCCTCTCTACTATATTTACATGGACAGAGCTAGGTGGTATGCATTCCTGCAGACTTAGTAGGTTAACCTCTGGGAGTAGGCAGGAAGCACCCACAGAATGATGAGACAGGAAGACATAAATTCAGGCTACAAAGACACAGAAGTCAAAGACAGCCTGAGGCCAGACTTTTGGCAAGCCAACAGAAAACATGATTTTCCTGAAGGTTTGTAGGCAGCTCCCTCCACTCTGCACTGCTCTCACTTCTGCACCCTCCAATCTCAGTTTTGTCTGCACATCCTACAAGCTCATTTAGTTGGCTTTCTGCTCATGTGTAATTCATTTTCAGGGCTGTAATCCTGAAACCTACCCTTTGAATCTGGTCCTTCCCTGTCTACTCTACCAATCTGTGTGTAGCAAAACTTCGTAGCTCTCTACTCTCCAGCCAGCTTTCCTATAAACACAACAATTCTGGCTTGAATGCTCCTCATTTCCCCTTACTGCTGAGTTCCTATCAATTTTTGGACCCATCTCAAATGGAACCTCTCCAAGGATACTTCCTTGATCTCCTGGACTAGGTCTGATCTCAAAGTGAAGCCCATTCTTATCTCTCCATCGCAAACCTACCCTACACCACTCTGTAGCACTTATAATTTTAACAAATAATTAGCTGTGCAAGTATTTACTGTCTGTCTCCCTTATTAGAACCTAAGCTCCCCATGGGCAGGAACTGTCTCTGTCCTTATTTACATTCTTACTATATATGTAAGAATATATTACATATAATTATATTATCATTATATATTAATATTAATATATTATAACAGTTAATATCATACTAAATATTAATATTATTAATGATCGATAGAATTAATATTAATATGATCTATAATTATATTATAATTTTAATTAATTAATTAAAATAAATTAAATTTTAATTGTTATATTAATATTAATTTTAATTACTATTAATATAATATATATTAATACCATATATAATTATATATTCTTATATATTATGTGTTCATATATATAGTAAGAATATAAATTAGGAGGGAGACGGTCTTTTAATATAAGTATATTCTGAATAGAAGAATATAGTACCTGCTATAGTGACTTGCCATTATGGATGCTCCTTAAATGTTTGTTCAGGCCAGGTGCAGTGGCTCATGCCTGTAATCCCAGCACTTTGGGAGGCCGAGGTGGGTGGATCACAAAGTCAGGAGTTTAAGACTAACCTGGCCAAGGTGGCGAAACGTGGTCTCTACTAAATACAAAAAAATTAGCCGAGTGTGGTGGTGGTCGCCTGTAATCTCAGCTACGCCAGAGGCTGAGGCAGAAAATTGCTTGAATCCTGGAGGCAGAGGTTCCAGTGAGCCGAGATCCGAGATCATGCCACTGCACTTCAGCCTAGGCCACAGAATGAGACTCCATCTTAAAAAAAAATATTTGTTGAGTGAATGAATAGAAAGATACCTCTTTTTGGAAATGATCATTCTCATTTATATCAGATGGTAAGGCTATTTGTGAATATTTCTAAGTGGACAATATTTTGGAAGTTCTTTACTATACATACGAATTCTTTCTTCTTCATTTTCCTTTAATTTTTGAAATACAAACCTGAACAAAAATCAAAGGGCTAACATGTACTTATAATCCTGTTTCTGTAACTTATAATTTACATTTACTACATCAATCTGAGGTCATTCTGAGTCAAATAGGGTTATTCAAACTACCTTTGCTATGATGGAAGGCATATACCCTATATTAGATAACTAGTAGGCATTTAAAGATATTTTAAAACAATTCTACCATTTAAAATAAGACATACTATTGAGAATTCACTGATAAATTTATATTTGCATATGTAACATTGAATTTGTAATTGTAATATTTGTTACTGCAGTATTTTAAATATGAAATATGTCTAAAAAGCCTTTTTTAAAGCCATTTGTTGCTCAATGTGGTGGTTCAAAGGACTTTGCAATCCTTACTTTTCAGTTGTTATTGGTTCATGTTTTGATATTAGATAGTTTACAAATACATTTGACAATTTATAACTCACAAAATTGGAAGAAACAACTACATCTATTTTCTGTAAAATATGTGCGTGTTTTCTAGTGAGGGAAAAGACCACTAGACTGGGAATCTGGAGGGCTGGAGTTTTGGTGGTAGATTTGTTAATAAATGGCTGAATGGGGCAGTTTAGACCTCTTGTACCTCAGTTTCCGCATCAATCAAATGCAGCATTTAATAGTGATTGCTAAACTGCATTGTTCTCGAGGAACTTTTCGGTCCTCTTGTCCCATATTGACTGTGTCAAGACAGCGTTGTACCGGCAAACACTGGTGAATTGTCTTCTTTAAAATATCTTTTTGTCTGTCGAAATACTCTTAGTCTGAATCCCAACTTTCATCTTTCTTGTGAATCTCTAGACTCCCAGTGCTGTGTGAATTGATGAAAGTCCAGTGTTAAGTAGATGGCAGTAACAATCACATGTATCTACTACATGCTACCAAAGGAAATTACAAAAGGAGATATTACCATTGGCAATGTGGAATGAGGGTACAGAAATGGAATTTAGAGATAGCTCAAAGAGATACATCCTTGTATTTTCTGAGAAGCCAGGAATAATTTAGGTCATTGTCCTGGAGGACTATTTTGTGAATGTTGATTTTGCCATTATCAGCTTTGTCAGCTACAAGGATCTCTCCACACACTGGGGTGTTTATCAGTGGTTTGGTGATGCATATAAGGACTATACTGAATGTTTAGGGCAGAGACAGACTGACTGGGATGGAATACTGGACACATCTGCTGTGGAAGGCGACACATCTTCATGTGGTGGCATGAAATAGGTCTCTAAAGTAAACACACACAATTACAACTGCATTTTGTTTGGAAATTTTCTTTCATTTTCTTCACGTTTCTTTTATTTTCTTCCAGATATAGCTTGGCTTACCCTTGTACTCTTAAATTAGGTAATTAACACACGTGATTTTACATCCAAATGAGGCTTTCAGGATGATCTCCATTTTGGCTCTTATTTTTTTGTTGTTGTTTTATTTGAGGCAGGATGTCAATCTGTCTCCCAGACTGGAATGCAGTGGTGTAATCTTGGCTCATTGCAGCCTCAATCTCCTGTGCTCAAGCCATCCTCCTGCCACTGTCTCCTGAGTAGCTGGGATGACAGGTTTGAGCCACCATGCCCATGTAATTTTTGTATTTTTTTTTTTTGTAGAGATGGGGTTTCACTCTGTTGCCCATGCTAGTCTTGAACTTCTGAGCTCAAGGAATCCCCCTACCTGGACCTCCCAAAGTGCTAGGATTACAGGTGTGAGCCACCATGCCTGGCTAGACCTTAGGTTTTATGACTTGCGATTGGCTAAATTTGGAGCTTACGTCTTACTAAAATATTGTCCTGCTTCATTAAAATTTATATATTTCAGTTTTTGGATATAGAAGGGCAAAGTAGGTCTGAGGGCATATAGAGCTATCTTTAAGTTTAACACTGCCTCTTTGGAGGTATCTCAGTATACAACATTTAATTTCTAGGTAATTCCAATATAATGAAGAGTTTACTTATGGACAATTATTCAATTGTTATTGATAAAACTTATTGATTCACTAATCTATACTAAGAGAATTAATTTGCTTTAATGAATTGCTTACTAAAATATGGTGAGTGGCTATACCAGATAAATGAGGTCATCTTTAGCTATTTCTATAGAGTAAAATAAAAAAAATATGAAAGGCCAAGTACCAAGAATTCCCTTTACCTGAAATATTTGAGTCACTATAATATAAATATTTTGAGTATTTCCATTTAGGAGCAAAGCTACCTGAAATCTGATTGAAAGTCATGAGCTTCATTTCATAAATCACATATGAAAATCTGCGTGTATATCACAGTAATCCTTCATACAATGACAGACAATGTAGCATGTTCCTTTCAATCTTTTCACCTTATTTTTTTGGGGGGGATAACACAAATGAAAAATTAATGATATTGCCTTGATGAAGACACTGCTTGATGAACATACTGTGCTCTAAACACATCGGACTTCTTTTTTCTTAATTATGACAACATTCCTTATTCAGCTCATTTAATCTGTAGGGCAAATCTTGCTTTTGTTAGCACTCGGCTAGGCAATTATTAAACTTTTTATTCCACTGTTTATAACTACTTTACAGAGTCACTAACCAGATTATCATTTAGTAAGATGAGAAAGTTGGTTCTGTATATTTCAGAATATATTATCTTTAAAATAAATTATTCAGGTGATCACTGATTGTTTAATTATGTAGACTTGGCCAAAATGTTACCCTTTTAAATGAAAATGCAGCACAGGGATGAAAATTAAACACAGGAAATTAAATGAAAATTTCAACACAGGAAAGTAAAGTTAATTGCACATAGGAAGTTTCTTTATGTTTATTTCTGCTGAAAAATAACCTTGGTGGCTTCCGTTACTTGAGATTCAGTTAAACTTTCAAATCAAACTTAGTTTTGTATCAACAAAACATCTCCCTATAGGCTAATTGCATATATTGTAAGGGGACTTGATCTTTTTTCATTCTTTAAATTACAACTCATTTATTTAAAGAAATACTTGTCAAAAGAAAGCTTTAAGTAGTGAGTTTTAAAAGCAGTGTTAAATAATTGAATTGACTGTGATAAAATTGCCTTAGTTTAAATAGACTAGTCTATTTAATGAATTGTGCTTTTATAGGGTGAGATAAATCTAAGTGAACTCAAGTGGTTCCACCAGAAACACTGAATTCGGATAGATTAGCAGAAAGTCAAGAAGAGGCATTTATAATAATGCAGTTTTATTTTACTTTATTAAAATTACACCCAGTTATGAAACAGTGTTTTCTGCCAGTTTAATAATAAACTTAAAATATTATCAAGAACCTTATACGCATATTGAACAATTCAGATCCCCTGAAGAGGAAGGGGATTTCTCAAATAGAAATCATAACTTGATGCTTAATTAGAAACACAGCATTTAATTTCCAATTTTTAGGAAAAGATTCAACTTACAAACCTTCAACATTGGATGAAATTATTTTGGCAGTGAGACTGCAGCAGGAAATTAATTTCATATTTTAAAGTAAATTTGGCAGGTTTACTTTCCTGTTTAGTGTTGAAAAGGGTTTTTATAACATACTATTAAGCTACCATGTAGGCCCGCCTGTGTAGCAATACTTGGTTATTACTTCAAAAGGGAAACTTAGCTGGAATGTTTTTGTAGCTCTTGATTACACTTCTTGTGTTGTTAAGTGTTGAAATTCATTTTATGTGCTTAAAATCAGAGAAGCAACTTGAGACAAAAAGATGAAGACAAGTACAAACACAAGGATCTGTTCTCATCAAAAAAGAATCACAGACTAAGACTGTGGATCATGTAGAAGGTTAGCAGTCATTTCACATTGGCTGAATATTGAAAACCAAATTCCTTGCTACATAGGTCAAGGCTGAAAGAAAGAAGTAGGAGAAGACAATATCAATTCGCACTTGCCAATGGACCATTCCACAGTTTAAGAGTTATCTCTTCTTTTTATCTGACCCATGAAATTCCTATTTTAGTACTTACTGAGAAGTAGCTTCTTTACTTAAGGCAAAATTCTTTTCACCTTACACAGGCACACACACACACACACACACACACACACGCAGAGAGAGAGAGAGAGATTGAGAGTGAGAGAGAGACTTCCTACTTGATATTTTATGTTCTTACTTTGAGGAGCTTCTAATGATTATAGTGAAAAAACAGAAAATCAAATTCAAGTTTAAAATACGTAACAGAGATATTAAATCATGATTTTAAAGTCATGATTTAGTTTATCCTAGCAAGCAAAATGGAATGTGGATATAAATAATTCCAGGACTTCACCAATCCTGATGTTCTTTAGTTTTAGAATATTTCAATTAGATTTTTTTGGCAACTAAGCTTTTTCTTAACATAAGAGTTATACATGCTTGCTGTAGAAAGTTAGAAGAAAAGAAAGTAAATAACACCCAGCAGCAATTTATTCAATTTATTGATGGCCTAATAGGTGCAATACACAGTTCATACCTTTATGAAGTTTTTGGTCCATTAGAGATAACAGATACTAAACAGATTGCCACAAAACGACTTTATTAATAAAATAGACTTAAATGCTATGAAAACTGAGTCCAGAGTTCTTTGAGGATATCTAATGAGGGGACTTAACAGTAAACTGGGGAGAGGGTTGGGCTCCTATGACATGTGTTTTATTGTGAGGTCAGAAGGAGAGTCAGGGGAAGGTGGTAGGGATGGTGAATGGGAGAAGAACATTCTGGATAGAAGGGACTGCAAATGCCCAGACTCTAAGGCCTAAGGCTGCAAGACTATTGGTACATTTTAGGAACAGAACACAAATTAATGGACAGTAGTGAGCAAAAAGGAAAGTGACAAATAATAAGTTGGAATGAGAGGAACTAGATAATCACATGGGACTTTTAATATAGGAAGGAGCTCATACTGTATTCTAAAAACAATCAGAAAAAAAGAATGGTAATATTTTTTATCAACTAGGTTCCTATTGCTTGTTCTTTTTCAATATTTTAAGAAGATCAGATGTTAAATGCTATGAGAGGATCAGACTATGTGAGAAGATGATTTTTTCTTATTCTTAGTAATATATCATTCTATATTTATTAAATGTTTTTCCACAACAATTTTTTGTGGTTAATTAGTTCCACTACATAGATTTTTTTATAGTTTACTTAGCCACACTCTTATTTTGTACCTTTGGATTTTTTAAAAAAGTATAATTAGCAATGATGTGATGGACCTCTCCTTGTAGACAAATATTTTCACAAATCCATGATTGCTTCCTTAGGAAAAATTTATACAGCACAAACAGGATCTCTCTGATAAAGAGATAAGGGTATTTGCAAGCTTTTAGTATGCATAGCCAAACTGCCTTCCAGAAAGGCTGGTGCAATTATTTCTGTAGCAGTATAGAAGACCATCTGTAATAAATACACTTTTTGAGCCTAAATTACAGAGATGATAGGGTACAGGGGGAGAATTTTAGATTCTAAAATATTACCTTGAATAGTTATTGACAAAACTGAAATCTACTTAAAGATTCTTACTTGATGATAGAATTTAAGCCATGTGATTGAAAAATCTATAAAATTCCTGTCTTCCCATTTGTTTGTTTTTAATTAAGAATGACATTGTTTCCCTATGATATCCCTGTGCAATGATCATGAAAATTTATTGCAGTTTCAAGATTTATAAGTAATGTATAGCTTTAAAAATTTGTATAGAGAATGAAAAAAATAAATGTACACAGTAAAGAGAAAATAAAGAGACACTAAAACGTAAAATTCGAATTTTGGGCAAATTACTGGAATTAACAATCATCTTCAAGACTGTGTCTAAACATACAAAAGATAGTAGAAATAAAAGCAAAAACAAAAGGGTGTCAAGATAAGTGAGAAAAATGTCTTTAACTCAGTATGATTAAGTCTAGTTTCAAATGTTCCAAAGCTATTTTTAAGCAATTGCCTTAAATTGTCAACACTAGGACTGGTAGGCTACCACTGGGTTTCTTCTCACTCATCCCTGCTCTAACTCTTGGCACTATACCCCAGCTTTGATCTGCCTCTGGCTCTTTGGCTTCTAATTCCAAATACTATTCTATCCAACTTTTACTCATTGCTTTCCTTAATGGATTTTGGCTTCTCTTGACTTTCTGGATTTTCTTATCCTGTACGACCTCTGGTGGGCAGACCCCTCTCACCCAAGTGCTCCATCTCACCCTGCTATAGCTCCTTAGAAGGCATGACCGTGGCAGTCACTGCTGGGACAACCTTGGCCATACCATCCTTGAGTTGGAGCAGATATTTGGACAATTAAAGTGTATAGTTTCTTTCAGGGTTCACATAATTGTTGAAATTTCACAATAAATCATCACATATTTATGGTAATTTTTCTTGTGCAAATTGGTCAAAAAATTAATAAAAGGCACCCTTACTATTTCTAAAACATTTAACTCTATGGATATAATGAGATGCAACTTTGATCTAATGAATTCATATTTTACTTGAATCACTAAATGAAGATGTAGTATTTTGTAATGCAATTATCCTGAAAGTAGATATACACATTGCAATGATGTAGCCGTTCTTCTAAGTGTATATAGAATTCCTCTAAGTGTATATAGAAATGGGAGTAGGCATCGTAAATTTTGTGAAATGTGAAATCTATTCCCTACTGTTGCTTCTTTCTCTTATAATTATGCTGACTTGTGTGCTGCTGACATACATAATTTAATGCTAAATTAAGTGGCTAATTCATCAAGGGCTCCAGGAGTTCAAGGAAGGAAGGGTACTCACTGTGTGTTTGAACAGTCAGGGGAAGTTTCTTAGAGAAGTTGGACCTTGAAGAATACATATTATTTAAGTATGTGGAAAGAAGTCAGGGTTCTGATGAAGAAAATCATTTTGGCAAAAATGAAAGAATTAATGCTTTTCAAAGTTGTTACAATTTGTGCTACAATAATAGACAAAGTGTACTTTTCTACATATATTAAATTAATACATGCAACTGACTCACCTTTGTTGAGCTATTTACTTTTTTACTATATTTTTAAATAATGATAATGCCTTTACTTTCTTAGCCTTTTTTATTCTAGGAACCTGTGAGGTTCATAGAATGATATTTTGAAAAATTATTTTTTCTATGCTAAGCAAATTAAACGGAGCAAATAGTTATATAATTTTCCCATTTCTTCAGCTTTTTGGTTTTCTTGTTTGCTTCCTCTTTCTCTCCCTTGCGTATTTACAATAAAATATTTATCAACTTTTGATGAATTTTTTTCTTCTATTTTCTTTCATGTTTTTCTTATTTAGGATCCAATGACTTCAAATATGGAATATGATAATCCTCTTTCAACTTATCTCTCTGATGCCATCTCACCTCCCTCCAGTTCACGTTAGATATCACAGCAATTAACATATTTTTTAAAATACTGCTTTTATTTACATCATCTCCATGACCAAAATTCCTATATTAGTTTTCTATGACCTGAAAGGTGGAGTAGCCCAAATGGATCTCCCACTAGTGCTCTCCAAGATTCCTCTGACCCAAATATTGTTCATCAAATGCTCCCTGGTGAAATTACATTATTTTTGGTCCCATTCACCAATGTGAATTACTTCTACATCTCTCTTCTGAATTCATCATGGCCAGTTCAAAATTTACCACTTTCCTCACTAAACTAAGAGTGCTGTGTAGATCCTACATCCTGCTTGACTCCTTTTTTGATTAATCTTTTTCACAAGACTCTCTTCTATTATTTTTAAAGTTGAATAAACAAACTCCTGTGGCACTTAACAATCTGTCTTGTACTGTCTCCTAAACTTCTTCATATATTTGGTTGTTTCAACTAAAATATAACCTCTTTGAGAACAGAGACTGTAGTTCTAGTCAAGAATGGTATTTTTCCACATTGTAGGACTTATTTGTGACATTCATGACATCAAAGATGATAAACATCTCTAGGTGACTATAGTCTTAAGAAAAATTAAACCATCAGTAAAGAAATTCAGGAGCCCTAATCTATACTCTGTTTCTTGCGCACCCCTTAAAGTTCTTGTGCTTTAGTAGTAATAGGAAAAAAAAAAAGGAGGAGGGTGAGAAGGGCATCTGCTTTGTATACTCTAGATGGCTAAATTGTCAGCATTTCTTGGGGAAGGCGAAACTATTTAACTGTTGTCATCCATCCTGATTTCTTCAGTGGCATTTCAGAAGTTAATAACAAAAACTACCACTAACACCCCATGGTTGCTATGTGCCAGGCTTCATACCTCGTGTTAGCATGCATTATCTCATTTGGTATCCATGCTCTGCCTGTAAGACAGACATTATTATCCTTTTGCTGAGGAGGAACTGGAAACTTTTAGAACAATACCACCCAGAAAGTTCACACAGTTAGACTAAGATTTTAATTCCATTTCTATACTTTCCTCAGATTTCCTCAAATTTCTGTTATCAAGTGGATTCCTAAATAACCAAAGGTAGAATCCAAGAATTTCTAAAAAGCTGAGTGTGGAAGTGTAATGTGGATGATAAGCAGAAAGAGAAGGATGAAAGACTCATTTTCCTTTTGAGGGAAAGCGTGATTCCTGGATGACACAAGGTGCTAGGAGGTAGATGAAAAAGCAAGGTTAGTATTTGTTCTGTCCCGGGGAAAGACTGAAAGGTAACAGGGCTTTTATAGGTGGACATGACATTTGCTGGCTCTTAATCTTCTGGTTCCAAAAAGAAGTAGTTCTTAGTTTCCTGCTACTAGCCGCAAGATTATTGATTTCTCTGAAAGGTATGAGAAGACACTGGGAGTGGAATGCAGGAGATTCGAAATGGAACCATCTGAAAGAATGAACCATTTTAGAAAACTGATGAAACAAAAAGATTTTTATTATCCTGCTTCTTCTTATTCTGTTACCATGAACTTCTTTCCTCCTGTGAAGGAATATATCTTTCCAAGTGGGAAAAATGATTTTTAAAAAGATAAGCCTGAAAAAATTAATTTCAACTTAGCCATATTAGGGTAGCATTAAGGCACTCCCGGGTACATTTTATTGGTCCATTAATATAGGGCCCGAGTGGTTGAATACACCTAAGGCATGTACTATATTAATGAACCAATAAAACATGCCCTGGAGTGTCTTAATGATATATTACAACCATTTCTATTACATACATGAATGTACTATTTGCTGGCTCTCTTGCATAGTTTTAAAGAAAATCTTCAATTAACCAAAAATATTGCATCAAGAACTCTTACTCACAATAAGAAAGAGCAACAAAGAATCCTGTAATTAACTTACCAGGCAAGTTACTCATGAGGTGATTCTGGATTGATTTAATCTTTGGTGCTTTTTCACTATAAATATTTTGGAAGGACTGGTTCTTTGGATTTGAAATTGAATGCTTTCGGGAAAAGAAACAGACGAAAGCGGACAGAATTCATACTGATCTCCTTCCTTACTTAAAACATCCAACTGTGGGTGGTGGTTATAACACTAAATAGGTATTAATGACTGGATTCAAATAGTAACTCTCTATGCCTACATTAGAATGATATATTTTAGGCATTTGGGGACATTTTCTGTAGTGATAAGGGATGCCACACACTCATGTATGCAAGGGTTAAGACCAACACGTGGAATCTTGTAAAAATGTCTTCTCCTAACAGACAATTGTGTCCTACACTTATAAACTAAGTTTTAACCCTGCTTTCTTTTCACTGGGGTCATATAAATCGATGCATTACTATGAGTAGGAGAAGCTGAAGGAGCGCATGGAAAGAGGAGAGATAATGATAGTGGATATCACTTATTGAATGATTGTTATACATCATACAATGTTCTAATTATTATTTCATTTATTATCTCATTTAATCTTTGCAACAACCCTACAAGGGAGATATTGTTATACTTGTTTTATAGATGAGATATCCAAGGTAAAAGTAGAAACTTTTCCAAGTGGTGGACTTTGGGACTGAATGCAGACTCTCTGAGTCCAAAGCCTATACTCAAGTGGGTAAAACTCAGGATGGCCATTATGAGAAAAGCAGAGAGAAACATGAGGTTTGTGCTCTATATAGGGAAGAAGTCCATCGACTAACATATTACATTCTACATTTTATTCTTCCCCTCCACTTCCTCCTTACAGAGGTACGTAAATAGAGGAGAGAGGGCTAGTGGACATGAAGGGACCTCATAGCAGTCTTAAAAGATGCAAAGTGACTTCCATGGAGCAATGATCTAAGATCCAATGAGAATGGGCACATGGTGATACGGTTAGATACCAATGACCAGAAACAGGTAAAATGTGAATTCTTTATCATCTGATCACAGGGAGAGAAGATGACATCCTCCCATCCTCACTGAGGATGGCACATTGGTGTCACCAAATAGATCCTTGAAACTAAGGTGACAGCCCTCGGATAATGAGTAGAGAACATCGTCAAGCTAGTCATAGTCTGAGGAAATACTGCACTGACTGATTAACCGTAAATTTGACCACGGAGTAGAGAATAAGGGCTCAAGACAGAAATTAATTGTAAAAAAATACAAAGTAAAAAATATTTTTACACACATTTAAAACCTGAAATTTATATCCTGAGTTGTTTTGTTCATAAACTTTTTAATTGTTGTAGATTTGCATCCTAAGAGAACCTGACCATGAAATATTTACAGAGTGACTACAGTTATTCTTGGTTTTAGGGTCATAAATTAGGTGTCAAATCATAAAAAAAAAAAACTGGTCTTTCTGAGGAATTGCATTTTAGTTTAATTTCTTCTTCATGATCTATAACATACTAGGAAATTCATTATTTTGTAAGCTTACTCTATATCAATTTCCCCAGCTGAATTTTACAAGCCTGGAAAACAGTTGCTGAAAGGTCTTTGCTGCCTCCACTTGATTTTTACTCATGGTTTATATTGGTTTATATTTGCCTTGCACATTTGGTAGTCAATGATATAATTCATTTTGGCTTTATTTGCTGAAGGGCTTGGCCCTGATGTTGAAAGTCATACTACAATATTGTTTACCCAAACTTTAGAAGGCAGAAAAGTTGTTAAACATAAGCCCTAGTGCATTTTAAAAATTCTGAAAAAACACAATTTTACCAAAATATACTTAAAAATCCCACATATGCTATTTATAAATAAATTTCTCTTCTTTATTTCAGTTATTTTTTAAGATCATTAGGTTGGTGTTGTTTATGGTGAAGTAGTAATTTAACACCAGATAGTAAATTCCTCATGTGATTTCAGTGGGCAGATGACTACCTCATGCAATTTCACTGTGTCTCTTAAGTGATTCATCTGCTGGCTTATGTTCAATGTAGGAACGAGGTCATCAGCTCTTCTATAAAGCTGACCAAACAAGTCATCCCAATGCAATATAAATAAATATGTATAAATAAAGCAACACCAACATGTTGGGGGTACTAGTGATGGCTAGACATCTGCAGTGAGTAATTTAGTGGACATTTATGATCCTACTGTTCTTTTAAAAAATTTAATGCTGGTTTTGCTGATGAAGGCATCTTTACTGACTATAATAACAGCAACTTAAATGTGTATGGTGCTTTAAAACTTTTTGAAGTACTTTCACAGGTGATATTATCTTGTGGAATACTTTCCCACAATCCCACGACACAACTGTGAACCATATTGTCCTCATTTTCAGATGAGGAATTGTTACTCAGAAAGTTTAACTGTTTTGCTTGAAGTAATTGACCTGTTAAATGGCACAGTGGATTAGAACCAGGTCTTCTTGGAGTCATGTTCTTCTTTTCCCTGTAAGATTTGAACATCAACACTCAAGGCACTAAAACTAAATAAGACTAAATGATATTAAACTGACGCTATTCTACTCTTTCTAGCCTATTACAGTTTCATATGACTCAACCTAATAGTAAAATAGAGGCTTTGGGTATCCTTGGTCAGAAAATCTGAGAATTTAGTTGAAGTAAATGAAGGAAGACCAGACAGGCAGGGACTGTGGCCATGGATCCAGAGTCCAAGAGAGGTGTACATGGATACTGACAGGAAAACAGAGAAAAGTAAGAGCTATTTCAACTTGAGTTTTCTATGTTTTGGGAATAGATATTTTCTTTTAACATGATGGGATTAACTTGAAATGCTTCTGAGTGAATGACTTTTATAGATTAGAGATTTAACTGAATCTAAAAGCAAAATAGATCTATGATTTGAAGATCAGATGAGATTTTTAGCCTTAGGTATTTAGAAAATTTTGTATGTTTTCAGACTCTCATCCAGTAAATTTTGACTGTACCTTCATGAAATAAAATAGTGTAATATAGGTGTTGATTCACATCAACAAAAGCAGGAAGCTGTCATGAGACAGAGGGCAAAACATGGTTATCATGTCAAAAGGCTTCAGTTTAACACCAAATTCTCCTACATGATTTGGACAAATCATTGAACCTCCATGCAGATTAATTTTCTTAATTAAAAATGATGTTAACAATACCTACCTCATAGAGATGTTGTGAAGATGAATTTGTGGATTACTGGAGTTAGTAACCCTTGATAGATTTTAGGACATCAATGAACCCTGCAACATTGAATACAGTAGTATACCTATAGACCCATGCACAAAATTCTGGTGAGACTGTTCATTATTGTCATCAGATCCTTTGAAAGACTCCACAAATTGCAAAAGGTTAAGAACTACCAATGTATATGAAAAGGATTGGAAATTGTGAAATGTTACATAAATGTTAGAAATTAAGGATAATGATGCACTATCCAGGCAAGGAAAACAAAACAGTAATTTTTAGGGAGACAGAATGTTTATCTGTCTCCAACAAACTTGGATTGGACTTCTAGGAGATAATTTGATAGGTCAAATGTACATAAAACATAAATTACCTCTAATGGCAAAATTACTTTTATTTGTAATAATTTTAAATATAGGCTTGTTAAACAATGCTTTTGAACATATTTCATAGACAATAATCTGTAATTTACTAGTTTCTCTTTTTGAAATTTTAATATATGTATCTGTGATCCTTTTATGATTTTTTTTTCAGGTGAGGTCATTGAACTCTTAAGTGCAAGATGAAACAAGTCTTCCGGGGTTCCAAGTAGGTAAGTAATCTGTTCATTTCTTAACTAGCTAAATGAATTGCTTTATTAAGATACTGAAGATATATCAGGCCTATCAAGATCTAGTACCTGGAATCACTAATCAACTCTCTATTAATATTTTTCGTATGAAGATTTTACTTTTAGCATGCTGAATAAAAATAAACTCAACCTTGGGGAAGATGGGGGAAGGTAATGTGAGGAAGAAGGAATAATATCAAATATCTTGCTTTCTCAAAGTTCCCTAAAGTAAGAAAGAATCAGTACCACAGTTTTAAAACAGGCTGGGGTTGGACAGAGGAGCAACAAATTTGTAATTTAGGAGTGCTATTGCTTTCTCAGACATAAAGGCATTATTGTCTGGGGGAAAGAGTTCTATTGTATAAATACTGTTGAGAGGATAGTGGAATTTATTCAGCATCTTCCTTGATTTTGGCAAGGCTGAATGTAAAGGAAACTGCAGTCGTTCAGGAATAACGCTATGTGTACAATGTCATGTTTTATTGATAGAATGAGTAAACCAGACAGTACAGGCTGTAAAAACGTATCAGTCAGTATTACAGCAGGAAACAGATGGCTTATTCCAATCAAATAATTCAAAGAATATCCAACAAAGGGGCTACTTACAAAAATGTAGATAGGAAATAGGGGAACTATGAGATAGAGTGTATCCAAGACTAGTAACACAGGGTCTATTTCCACCCCTAGGCTTGAAGGAGTGAGTTACCTTGAAAGAGAGTCTCCTATGGAGGGGCCACCTTAACAAGAGCTGTGGTCTTCATGGAGGGAAATGGGAACTTCTGAGCTAGGGGAATATAAATACTCCTGTCTCATTCACCTCCTTCCCTCTGATCTTCTGCCATATCTCTCTAATATTAGAACCCAATCTGGAGCCAGAGGGCAAGAGAGCTAATTGATTGACTCTTTACAGTCTGGCCTCCTGCAACCGACTAGGGTGAAGAGTATGATCTAGAGGAAGAAACAACTCCCCAAATTTGGTGGCTTACGGTCCCAAAGGCCTACTTCTCACTCATACTAAATGTCTGGCACAGATCACTAGGGAGTGTTTCCACTCCCTGTGTCCTCACTCTAGAACTTACTTCAGAGATGGAGCAGACATTTCTTCAGAATATAACCAGTTGTTTTGATAGAGGGAAATAGAATTCGGGATAGTCTCAAGCCAGCAGTGAAATGTTTTGGTCTTCAATAATTTGTCATTTGTACTTACCCAGAACTAGTTCAGGGCCCTATGCAAGCTTCAGGGAGCCAGAAAGTTGAATTCTACCAGGTGCCTGGAAGGGAATGTGATAAAACTGAGCAGTATGCATAACCACCATGGGTAATTTTTCTGTTTAAAGCATGCTGGCCTCTAAATTGAATTAAAGCTGGAACATGGATTGGCAGAATAATTCAGGCAGAATTTGGTTTACAAACAACTTCTGAGCAACCTGCATGATATTCAATAGAGTTATGTGTATAGATTATACCAGAACTTTTTTTTTTTTTGAGACAATCTTACTCTATCGCCCAGGCTGGAGTGCAGTGGCATGATCTCAGCTCACTGCAGTCTCTGCCTTCTGGGTTCAAGATATTCTCATGCCTCAGCCTCCCAAGTAGCTAGGATTACAGGTGCTGGCTACCATGCGGACTAATGTTTATATTTTTAGTAGAGACAGGTTTTCACCATGTTGGCCAGGCTGGTCTCGAATTCCTGACCTCAAGTGATCCACTGGCCTAGGCCTCCCAAAATGCTAGGATTACAGGAGTGAGCCACTATGCCCAGCTTATACCAGAACTTAAAAAAAACCAAATCCATACTATTGACAGGAATGAAACCACAGAAGAATTTTTGAACACTGTTAGGATCAAAATATTAATACTTACATTAAAAAAAATTTTGTTAAGTGGATGGTATGATACTAAGCCTTTAGTCAAATTTAACAAAATTATCCCTGCCCTCTAGTAGTTTACTATCTAAAACAGGCAATATTGACTTAAATAAATGCAATCAGTTCTCGATTATTTGCAGGAACATTAGGTGCTCTTAAATTGATCTATGGCAATTTTTGGAATGCTTAAATTATATATTACTCAGAATACAGCTTAACTGTATTCTTTTTCCTCTAGTAGTATTACTATTTGTAAATGGACTATAAAGAAACATTAGGAATATCTAGCACCTTTGGAAATGCATGTAATTTATGCACAAGTGGGATAATGTCACATACTATAGGTGCAAATTTAGAATTGGTTGCACTGTAGGGAGATGGCAGTCTCATCTGTGCTTAGAAAAAAGTTGTTTTGTTATAAGTTATTTTGGGACTATTGGATTTTATTCTGGACATAAAGCATGCCATTAGTTTGCTAATATCTTAATAGTGAGAAAACGCTTTCATATAAATACTGAAAGGCAAAAACTGCCGGGAATAAATCCGAAATATTAACTGATAATGTTTCCTGAATACCGAGGAATGCTGATGGGACAGAAGTTCCAGATATTTTAAGCTCAGCAGCTTCTACCTATGAGTCCTTCTTCCGACAAATTGCATAGTGGATAGAGTGCATGCTATCCACTTCACCTGGGTCCTTACCATTTTTGTACAATCCAGTTTTATTTCCAATTGCTGGTGACTGTGTCTTGGCCAGTGGGCCTGCAGCAGTCTGGGAATACTGGGGAAAGAGTGCCATCAAGGAGCAGCCCTCAGTTACAAACCCAGAAGATGAGGTCTGTGGGTCCCAATGGGTGAACCAACATGGAGGAGCACCATGTTGAGCACCCATCTTAGTTTCCTAGGGGCACAAATCTATAGTCACCTGCGTGGCAACTTGCTTGACAAAGCAGCTTTTCCTGACTTCCTTCCCATCTTTACCTCACTCCCCCACTTTCTAACCAATGTTTGTTGAGATCAATTTCCAAATAAACTATGTGAACTCAAGTCTCTGTCTTCAGGTACGTACTGTTGGGGTGCTGTGTATATACACACATACAATATGTTTGTAAAATATTTCATACTCTAACCTGTTAATATGCAAAGTTACCAATTATTTATTAGATTGGTAGATTAGTTGCAAATTTTCTGCCTCCTCTACTCCAGCCACATGTGTGGTGGCACCAGGACAGGATACCTGGAATAAATACCTCAGGCAGAAAACAGAAAATTGGAATGTATGCAGTAGTCACTGGTCCGTGGTAATGATGAAATCTTGTGGACAGCCGGTACGCAATCTTGGCAGTGAGAGAAATGCCATGGTCAGAACTTGATTCTGTTTTCAGGGAAGAATTTTCCCATCCATTGTTCTGCCAGGCCTCTGCTTCTGCCATCTGGGAAGTTTTGCTTGTCTATTATCTGCCATGGCCGCAGTGGCCATCAAGGTCTCTAGAGGTTTTGCTGCCTCCTGCCTGTGTGAGTTGGGTGGCCTAAGATTTGCTTCAAGGCTCAGCCAAAAGCTTTTAAGTCCTAGCTCCTGGTTGTTTTTGCAATATAATTATCTTTAAAATTCATAAGACTTTCATCTCTTCCAGGGATAGGAAGACAAATGTTGCATGTTCTCACTTATATGTAGGAGCTACAACAAATCTCATGGAGGTAGTGAATAGAATGGTGGCTACCAGAGGCTGGGAAAGGTAGTGGGTCAGGGGATAAAGTTACAAAATACAGTCAGAAGGAATAAGATCTAGTGTTTGGTAACACAATAGGGCTACTATAGTTAAAAATAATTTATGACACATTTCAAAATAACTAGAAGAATAAATTTGGAATGTTTTCAGCACAAACGAATGACAAATGTTTGTAGTAATTGGTGATGAATACCCCCCAATTACCATTATGCATTGATCATTATACATTGTATGCTTGTATCAAAATATCACATGTACCCCATAAACATGTGTAACTATTATGTAGCCATGAAATTTAAAAATTTAAAAATAGAAAACAACAAATAGACTTTTGTCTCTGCTTACAATCAGTTCAGTATGCCAGTTACCATACCCGTAGTTCTTTCTTAGACATAATTCTTAAAATAGTATTATTTCTTTTTCTTCTCATCATCATTTATTTCTTTCTCAACTCAGTTACATCTACCCCAAGGCCATGAAGCTTGGGTTGAAGGCCTGGCTCAATCTGAATGTTGTCACATAATTATAACTTAAGACTGTTCATTATTCAATTTCAAAAATTATGTATTAATGTTTGAGTTAAGCATTCCCAACTTTCGAGGCTTAAAATTTCTGGATGCTTTCTTATTCCCTTTCATTTTCATGTGTATTGTGGATAATTCTTTATTGTGGTCATTTTTATTTCTAATATCTTGCCAAATAAAGCTAGTAACAATTAATGCATGCTCACATAATTCTATTTTACAATCTCTTTTACTACAGCACAGGCTAGGGAAGTTAGTGGCCTCAAAGATACCGTGGGAATCATTGTTACTAAACGTTTTGTCTCTGCTTAACTTGAGGTTTCATGTTTCCAGCCTCTGATATTAGTTTCCTAGTTATCTTCTGCCAGTGACGCCAGTTTTAGGGTTTTTTCTTGGTACCAATTTCTATTTTAGTTACAATAACACCAATTAAAGAATCAGATAAACCTCAAAATGTAAGTGGCTTAACATGTTAAGATGTTTGTTTCTTGCTCACGTAAAACCCAAATAGAGGGGCTGAGGGTTCTATTCTATGCATTTATTAGCAACCCAAATTAGCAAAACTGTTGTATTCAATATACAGTTTTTAAGGCACCCACATTCAGCCAAAAGATAGAACCCTTAGTTCCTTCTCTTTCTGACCCTCCTCTCCACCTATGCTGACATCTTAGATGTCCACTGGCTTTCAATATCATCTATTTGCTGATAGATGACAAATCCAAATCTTCTTTTAACAAATTCCACCTAGCCCCCGGATTTGTATATGTAATTGCCTATACAATAACTCCACTTGGATGTCAATCAGGGATCATTAACTTAATATGTTCAAAATCAAATGTTGATTTCTCCCCCCCAAATTGCCATCCCTTAACACATTTGGGACTGTGATTTACCAGTTATTCAGGATACAAACCTGGAAGTAATTTTTGAATCTTTTTTTTTTCGGTATCATATAGTACATAGAATCAAGAAACAATTTCTATACCTTGAAAACATTTAGAATCCAGCCATTTCCCATAGCTCCACAGCCATCAGTTTTTACTTGTAGTGTAGTGATCTAACAGGTCTTCTTGTTTTCACTCCTGCCCTCTTCGAATGCATTTACCACACATGAGCCAGAGTAATATTTTACAAAATAAATGGAATTACATTGCCCTTCTATGTATAAAACTCTCAAAAAAGAAAGGTTTTCCCTGATAATTTATTTAAAGTACTTGATAGCATTCATCATTGTCTGACATTCGGCCATTATATTATACATTTGTTTTGTTGTTGAATTTTCTGTCTTCTCAACTCAAGAATGAATATCTATGTCATAGCCTTTTCTTTATTTATGTCTGTCTTTATAACACCCAGGATGGTGCTTGCCACATGGGAGATGTTCTAGTAGTTTTGAATGAAAAAATAAATGAATGAGTTACCTGTTATATCCATTTTTTTGGTGCTTTAGTCTTTTTGTATCTATTTGTATGATTTCTTTATATTAACCATATGTAATCATTACCTCATTAGTATTAAATGAATTTCTAAATTTTCTCTTTAGTTTACATGTCTATCTATCCAGCTAGCTAGCTAGTAATATAATAATAAGTATAGTTTTCTTCCTCACAATATTTTCCATTATTCTTTATGTTAGAAACCCTTCTCTCTCATGAGCTTGAGTGTATTCTCATATATTCACCTAATGTCTTCTCATTCTTAGTGTAATTTTAGAGAAGCATGGTGACCAGTTTTCATCCAGATCTATTCTAGGATTCACAGGAAATTCTCCAGATCACAGAACTTACCTTGAGAAATACTGCTTGCCTGAAGGTTTCTAAGAAGGCTTGAACCATGAATGCTTTTTACTGGAAGCAGGCATGCCAGATCTCTTTCTCCCAGGGATCTCTAAAGAGGTACCAGGGGTGCTGCCTATTGGCCTAATTCTTTCCTTCTTTGCCCGACTTCCTAACTAAAGGGAAGGAGGCTCTCTCCAGAGCTAACAGTATACTTTTCTTTCATTCAGCAGCTAGCAGACATAATAGAAAACATATAATGTCTAAGTCATGTTCCTGGATTTTATGGAATAAGTTGAATGCTATATTTTTAAGGGAAGTCTAGAAAAAAATTTTCCTTTTTCGAAATTTCACCAGATTCATTGATATTTGTAAAGCCAGCGGTCCTGGTAGGGGTGTGAGTGTGTGTGTGTGTGTGGGGGGGGGGGGGTTTGCTTGTAGTTTTGTAGATTAAACCATTTTGGAGAAACCATTTATCTCAGTCATCAATATTTTTATAGTTATTGCCAAAATATTCCAGCACATGACAATAAAGTGTCTTGCCTTTGTCTTGTGCTTGACTTACATGAAATCACCATATGGGCTAGCTGTGGGGTTCTATTGGGTTGGGTGTAGGGAAGGAAGGGAGAAAGAAAGCGGGAGTGATAAGCAGGTAGAGATTGAGGAAGGCAAGAGAGATTTGCCTTTCTGGGGATTTGAAGTTGTCCTGGATTTTCAGAAGGATGGACAAATCAGACTTAAGGCATTGTGCAATTGTGGTAGAATGGAGAGGAGGTCAAGCCTTGATTAAATTCAAACAGCAGAAACCAAGGCTTTTTTTTTGTAAGATTTTATTCTACTTAACTTTCATAGTGTTTCAAGTCTTTTTCTAAAATGTGACAGAAAAACCACATTTTCTAAAATGCGACAGATTACTTTTTTCACACTCTAGTATATTATAAAAACACTTCTCTGATTTTTACTCTTTTATATATTGTAAAACTCTTGCACCACAAAGTTCAAAATCCCAGAGACTTACCAGTTAGAATAAGGCACAGGTTACTGAGGATAGGTGATGTTTTGGGAGAATATGTAAGCCAGCCACAGAGCCTTGATTTAGGGGCTAAATCTCGGAGCAAACTAAAAGTAGACAGACACAAACAGACTCAATGTTACTTTTTACAAGAAATTGCTTTCTTTTGGGAAAAAGGCCATAATAAATACCCATTTCCAGAATTGTATCCAGTAACGGCAAGGACAAATCCCTGTAAAATTTGAAAGAAGTCTTATTTTTTTTTTCATTTTTTTTAATGAATTACTATCATAGTTTCTTTCTTACCTTTTGAATATATTGACTTCAAAATGTTCTTATGATTCTGAAATTCCAAGCTGCTTTTTCTAAAATGTCGTTTTCTTTCTTTAATAAGAAAACAATTCTAGGAATTTAGAATGTGACATTTCATCTCTGTCTAGAGACTACAAGGTTCAAATAAATCAACTTTTCCTTTTTCCTTTCTCATATATTTAAATATTTTAACAATATTAATTTAGAAATGTCTAAATTTTTCTACTCTAATTTGTTTACATCCAGTTTAGGGGTTGATTAGTAATATAGTAAAAACTTTTTCTCACATTAACTCCATTATATTGTGGGTTAGTCAAATAATTTCTGAGCTAATGAGCTATATCAACCCTTGGCCTGGTGCAAGGTTCATCAATATAATATGATGTGTGTCTGTTCCTGAGGACCTTCTAGTCTTCCTGGTGAGACAGATTAACATGCATAAAACTTTCAATGATACCAGCTTTTTTTTTTTTTTTTTTGAGATGGAGTCTCGTTCTGTTGCCAGGCTGTAGTGCAGTAGCGTGATCTCGGCTCACTGTGATCTCTGCCTCCCAGTTTCAAGCGATTCTCCTGCTTTAGCCTCCCAAGTATCTAGATTACAGGTGCATGCCACCATGCCTGGCTAATTTTTGTAGTTTTAGTAGAGATGGGGTTTCACCATGTTGGTAAGGGTGGTCTCAAACTCCTGACCTCAGGAGATTTCCCTGCCTCAGCCTCCCAAAGTGCTGGGATTACAGAGGTGAAACACTGTACCTGGCCGATACCAGCATTTATAGAGTCACAAAAAAAAAAAAATGGGATTGAACACAAAGGTAGAATAACTATATGAGGAGTTCATGAAAGGCTCCTCAGAAGAGAAGACATTAGAACTGAGTCTTAAAAGATGAGTAGGCAGCTTCAGTTAATGAAGGTGAGAAAGAACATCACAGGAGAGAGAGCATGCTTCTTATTATGGCAAGTCTTTATTTATGTGTTTTTTATTTTTTTTAATTTAAAAACTGTTTATGTTTTATTTTAAGTTCAGGAGTACACGCGTGGGTTTGTTGTACAGCTACATTGTGTGTTGTGGGGGTTTGGTGTACAGATTATTTTGTCACCCAGGTAATAAGCATAGTATCCTATAGGTAGTTTTTGGGTTCTCATTGTCCTTCCTCCCTCCCTCAAGTAGGCCCAGGTGTCTGTTGTTCTTTGTGTCCATGTGGACTCAATGTTTAGCTATGACTTATAAGTTAGAACATGTGAATTTGGCTTACTGTTCCTGTGTTAGTTTGTTTAGAATAATGGCCTCCATCTCCATTCATGTTGCTGCAAAGGATTTGATCTCATTCTTTTTCATGGCTGTGTAGTTGTCCATGGTGTACATGTACCACATTTGCTTTATCTAGCCTATCATCGATGGGCATCTAGGTTGATTCCGTATCTTCTTGTTGTTGTGGAGACAGAGTCTTGCTCTGTCACCAGGCTGAGTGCAGTGGCGCAATCTTGGCTCATGCAATCTCCACCTCCTGAGTTCAAGCAGTTCTCCTGCCTCAGCCTCCTGAGTAGCTGGGACTACAGGCATGCACCACCACACCCAACTAATTTTTATATTTTTAGTAGCAACAGGGTTTCACCACGTTGGCCAGTATGGTCTCTATCTCCTGACTTTTTGATCCACCTGCCTTTGCCTCCCAAAGCACTGGGATTACAGGCGTGAGCCACCACACATGGCTGATTCCATATCTTTTGTAGCAGGTTTTGATGTGCTTAAAAATGATAAAGACTTTTGTGCAACTGGAATGAATTTAGAGGAGTATTGGTGGCTTAATGGAAGCAGAGAGTAGTTTACATAGAATTATCAATGGGATATTAGGCCAGGAATAGATTGGAAGGGACTTGAGAGCTAAAATAAGAAATTTGGGTCTAAATCTGAAAGGAATGGGAGCCAAATGGAATTTTAAAGCAAGTGGTTGACATGATCAGATTTAATAATTAGGAAAATAGCTAGTGTCAGTCAATACCCTCTGACTTGGTCAGGGAGTTATGAGACAGGAAGCTATTCTAAAAAACCCAAGTTAGATATTATAAAGTCCCAAAATACAGCACAAAAGGATGGGACAGAGGATTGGATTTAAGATATTTCTGCTACATATCCCAGAAAGAAATAGAATGTTTGGAACTTAAACCATTTCAGGAGGGAACATAAAGTGAGATAATATGTGAATTTCATACTGAGATTAAAAATTTACAGCTGAACTTTACATCTTACCAAGGGAACATATTTTAAATAGCCTTTTGGTCTGCTAAGTTATTTTTAAACGTTAGTAGTGTTCAAGCAAGAAGAGTCTTTTCCTTCCAAAAAGAGTGCTAATGTCCACTTTAACACCTACCTAAAGATCTACAGCATGAAACAACCTATGCAGACATATCTGGATCTCCTGGAGCTATCAGTGCCTTTTGTGTTGTAAGACAAAGGCAATCCAATAGACATGTCTGTTCCCAAAGTGCTCACCAAAGTCGTGGATCAGAGTGCGCATTACATTTACGTCTTTTCTGGGTTTTATATTTTAAAGAATATGATAATAAAAAGGAAAAACAAGCTTCCTGGTAAACTATATTTATAGCCTCATAGCCTGTAAAGGTTTCAAAGTTTAAAGACACTTATAGCAGATGTCTTTTTTTTTTTCAGCATTAGCCTTTTTCGCCAGCACCAAAAGTGTGCAAGGCAAAAGCCTGTGAAAGAGAGGAAGCAGTAGAAGGTAGTGTGGGAGGTATTCTAAGTCTGGGGCTCACGATCCTCTAAAATACATGGATCTCCAAGTCTACAGACAAGGTACAGAAGGCCTTCCAGCTCCCCAAAATTGTGAAAACAACTGTGGCAGAAGCACGGATGGCCATTTTTTTTTTCTAGGGGAAATACTTCATAGCCTTCATGAGAATCTACAGCCTTAAACCTTTGACTGTATAATTGGACACGTGCAGGATGTGGCTTTCATATAGATGAGTATATCATTAGAGCAAAAATAATGATTCAGTTAAGTTCTTGCCACTTCGGAAGATACGATTAATTTGTTTCAATGGATATGAGAGTGATCTATTTAGTTACGGATATTTGTAAAGTTTGTTTAAATAGCTACACAACTTTGGGCATGCTTACCTCTCCTAGCCTTTTTCTTTTTCCCCATTACTACTTCCTAGGTTTGCTGTGAGGTAATTTATGCAGACCAGTTTGCACAATCCTTGGAAAACATCTTAATTATATATTTATGACAATTTTGGATATGACATTTGTTGTACATCTGTATGCAGAGCAGCTATAAATATAAGACTTAGGCTTAGTGAATTATTAAAAATTAGTCATATTTCATTTTATGATCATCTCCTTTTGGAAGCTGAAGAAAGAAGACCAAGTAATAGGGATGTTTATATTTTCTAAGTACTATTTTTAGGAAGTTAAACGTTAGTTTCTGGTGTCATGAATGAAGAATTGAAGTAAATGACAAATTCCAATATGTGGCATGCTTTGGAGTGAATGGCCAAAGTGTTATGATAAAGTCACTAACCTTTGGGAGGATGTACAGCCAATAAGAGTCAGGCCCCATTTCCAATGACCAGGCCCCATTTCTGATGACAAGAGATATAAGAACATACAATAAGAAGATTGAACTATGGTCAAAGGCTGGGGCTGCTACTGTCCACATCCTGCTTGCTGAGTATGGAGCCAGCCCTGGAGCCTTAACTTGATTCTTCAGCTTTGGCAACACAAGTGATTGAAATGTGAGACAAGGTGGGGCCCAGCCTCATGAAGTCATAGTCTGAGAGGTCTTGGTCACTGCCATGACCTCCTTCACCAGCTCAGCAATCTGAGGAAGAAGTCCAGGCTGCCACAAGGCCTTGTCTTACAGGCAAATAATTAATTAATATGGAAAATTATATGTCTACTGACCTCCAGTGATTAGGCCTCTGGTTCAAGACCTGAGTTTTGAGGACTTACTTAAATTAGGAAGACTGTGACAGTTATCCTTCCTTTCTCCCAATGTCTCTCATCCTTCCATTATTCCTCTGGGTAGCTTAGAGGTCACCTGTGGAACATTTAATCGCCCTTTTATTTGATTTTTTGGGACTTATATATGTTTATCTTCTCAGGCAAGCTTTTCTTCTGACAGAGAAGATTTTAAAGACATGTTCGTAAAACAGAACAAAACAACCCAGGCATGAGACAAACTGATTATTAGTTGGAGATTTGGTTGGAAGATATTAGCTAGCCCTGAAGCAAAAAGACACTTTTCTCCATGCTTTCTATAATAGTATTCATAAAGTCACAAGTAAGTTGGACAGCTTATGGTTGAGCAGTGACTAAGAAGAGAAATTGGGCTGCAACAGAGAGCACGTGCATTGCTGCTAGCCAGCCAGGGCTTGAGACCAGGCTCCTGATGCGTAGCAATATACCGGTGGGCAATTTACTTCACTTCTTGGAAATGTCCTCTTCTGGGAAATGGGGGTGATAATGCCTCAGAGGGTAATCTTAAGAATTAAAAGTAAAATGTGCAAAGTGCCTGGCACTAGTGACTACTGAGTAAATTAAAAATATTTTATTTTCTTAGTGTTCAATCTTTGCTCTGCCTTAAAGAAATTGCACATCAAATACTTTATTCTTATGCATGCAATGCATTTTTGTAAATCATCTGTTGCATGTACTGTTAGATGCTTGAAAACAAAGAGGAGTAATACAGATCTTTTATATTCAAAGAGGTACTAGCCTAGCTGTGTTTGAGGTGCTTGTGTACATGTCCAACAAGTGAAGCATAATCATTCTTTGTCATTTTGAAAATTTTATCTTAACAAAATGAAATCAGTGAGTTAAAATTTTTGGAGTGTGCACTTGACATAGATGTTCATAGAAGACTTTTATGTAAGATAAGAGGGTATAGAATTCCATGCAGATGAATCCTGAATTTTGAAATACAACACTAGGGACTAGCTCTATGTTTGCGTGATTAGTTTCCATATGGTATACTCCCTTTTTCCCCAATAATAGTTTAAAATTTGTCACATTGGATTTTATCTGAACTTGATTACAATTCCAGGGTCTTCCTCTTCATTTTTTTTTTCCTCCAGAACATCCGATGGCTGAGTCAATCAAGTTCCCAAAATAGATTTACATATTTTTAAAAACAGATAATCAGGTTTTACTTTGCATCTCTGTTTTGCCTTTTTTTCCCTCAATGTCCAGGAAACTTTGTAACACCTACTTTGCAAAATAAGCAAGTAATCGTCTATTTTGGGAATGGAAAATAGAGGAGGTGAGAAATGAGATAACTGGCTTCAACTATTATATTTGGGCATAGAAATGATTTGTTCAGTGATTTTTGCCACAGCCATAGGACAACTTTTGCATTGCTTTGGCTTCTCCATATACTTTGGAGAGACAGGAAAGAGAATATTGCTCTTAAAAATCTTGTTTCAATTTAAGATAATTATGCATGTATTTGGGCTGAGCAAGGAAGAGGCATTACTGAAATAAAAATGTTTTTAATACAAGTTGAAAGACATAAATCAACACATTGAGAAGGAAATGAATAAACGATTTTATTTTTGAATTGAAGGGGATTTTAGAGATCATCTTGTATAACTGCCATGTTCACAGATGAATGAACTGTTATGTGGTTTGCCCATAGTAGGTTACGCAAAGGAAGATGTCCTGACTTCCAGAATAGGCCTTTGTTCCCCTCTCACTATAAATATGTGACTACCTTGCAGAATGGCCTCGTAGGTATTGTCATGTTGCTGTTGCTGGTTAGGAGGACTGGGCATGTGTACAGATAAAGTTTACATAATACCTGATACAGAAATCTTAGTGCCCTAAAGTAACTATTTAATGATGTTGCCTTTGCTCTATTCAGACCAGTGAAATGAGCACACATTTCTGGCTCCATTTAATAAATTGCCTCCTTGAGGGCACTAAATCCTGCTCTTCTGGAAAAGCTCATTCACCTCACATGGGTAAACAGTTTGCTTCTTCATGAATTCTGCTGTTTACTCACAACAGTGTAAAGCCTGTTTTATGTTATTGCTGTTATCACAAATCTGGAGACATCACTGCAGGACTGGAATGAGGTGGTGGGAGACTGTTGCTTAAGTGGGTATTGTTCAGCACAGCTTGATAGAAAAGGTTGACCAAATGTCTTAGAATTACCGTTAAATAAGTTCATTTACCTGTGGTAACTCTGAATATGTCATTAGGAATGGAAAGCTTTTCAAATCTAGTTAATTTTACCTTTTAAAGTCACTGTGAATGGGTGAAAAGTAAAATGGCTCATCTGTAGATCATAAGTGAATATTTCCGAATTTTAAAAAA